>LQRL01091841.1:7787-26840 GCA_001703475.1 Hydroides elegans | reverse complement strand
ACGTTGTTTTTATAAAGAAAACATAAGACGGGTCACAGGGCTTTCCACTTGCCGTATTTTTACGATGACGCAATAATTACGTCACAATGCAAATTTTCATGAGTAAGCGCATCTATTGCGTAATTTTTATTCTTAACGTTACCCTCCCGGGTGGCATGTCGTTAGACGCTTTAAGTCAAGAAAATCCATATTTTTTGGTTTTGAACAGTGCGCTTAGTCCTATTAATCATTTCAATTTAAGCATATAAACACAAAAAGCATGAAATAAAAATAATACTTCATGCTTTCAGGAAAATACCGTAAAATATTTGCCCCTCGGGAAATCGCCCGGGAGGGACCTCAGGCTTCGCCTTCGGTCCCTCCCGGACGGTCTCCCTCGGGGCAAATATTTTACGGTATTTTCCTGAAAACATGAAGTATTATTATAGTATCAAATCATTGATATTATAAGTTTGTTGGAAAACTCTGACGTTGTGTTGACATTACGCTACAGCAGGTGTTTTGTGAAAGTAAGCATGGCAAAAGCAGGTGACTGCTTTGGCCACTTGTTCATGGCCCTATTGTGACTTTGAAAATGTGTGACGTTTACGTAATGTATTTTTCAGAAAACTATTTTTACGCAACAATAACATATGTATTATATAATAATTGTTCTGTTATTACCGAAACACATGTTTATTTGTTTATTTACATAATATTTAAGCACGTGGCAAAAGTGCAATTGTACTTCGAGGGACATCCGGATAAAAATATGGCATGGTCAGACGCCATACCAAAAACCTTACGTTTTATACCATTTCAAAAACCCGAACATGAAATAAAACATCAGAACTCCATATCAGAAAGATAATATTGGAAAGACCAAGTCGACATAACAAGGTAACAGATAGATCATCGAAACCTTTATAAAAGTCATTATTTAATATAGCCATGATCTGATATATGCCATGCTAATCAATTCCCTTTGTTTTCTTTTATATGTTTCCATATTCTACTTGCTTCATTTCGTTTTGACTTCAATAAAAGCGCGTTCACGCCAACAAAAAACGTTAGTTAGATGGGGAATTATAGATTAGATTATAACTTGAACATCATGGTCCTGATTTGCAAAAAAAACATTACATAAAAGTAATTATTATCATGAAAAGCAATCTATTGGTTTATAACCGTTAATAAACTGTTTTCCTATATTTCAAACCAACAAAAGTGTGTTTACCGGGCATTAATGATAAAATGATTATCAGAAGTCGCTAATCTGAAGCAAAAATGTTCTGTGTACATTAAGTTATCCTGTGATTGGAGTTCCATTCACTCGATAAACACTCATTAGGTCAAACACTTTAGCAAATATAATGTGGAGAGGAAATCGAAACAACGGAATGGGACACCCTTTGATAGTTACAATATTTATTTTATTGAACGTCATTTGAAATCATGCCAATAGCTCGTGAGTACATTTATAAGGACAACAAACATTTTTTTGGTCCCTTTCTCTAAGTCAATATCAGTCAAAGCTTTTTATAGTTTCAAAGCGTAAAATATTTTCCCAATATGCCTAAAATGTTAACATGTGAAATAATAACATTCTTATTATATTTGTTTTCCTTCCTAGCTTATTTTCAAGAATTCGTAATGTCTTTATATTTATGTCAGATATTTATTGTAACTGCATTTATGTGGATTAAAGTTTGCTTTTAACTAATTTTCAAATCACTTTAAGACTTGGCATATATATTGACCTTGAAAATTTGAAACTGTCATATTTATCAAAACTATATATAAATAATATAATCATTTGAATTGAATAAAAGCGAGTCCAAGCAACTGTATCTTTATCAATTCAAGCCATTTGTCCGATTTTAATTTTTGATTGGGTAATTTGTCGCTTTTGCTGCTATTCAGACAATTTAGTGTGATTGGCATTCAAATAATTTGTTGATTTTGATAATGGTGCATGCTTGGAAGAAATGGGATCTCCCAGTTAAACCTAAATTCAACAGGAATTCCCTTTACATACTATGGGGTTATAATGATTGCATTATTATCTAAATTTACTTCCAAATATTGTTGCCTCTGTTGATATTCAAACATTTTGCTGCGGTTGATATTTAAATAGCTTATTAATTTTGTTGATTGGGCATGTCTGAAAGAAGCAAGGTATCCCAGTGCAACATGATTTTATTGGTGTTTTGATATTTATGCTTATTGGATAAACGGGTTACGTTATTATCTTAATTTACTGCCAGATATTACTAGCTACTAGCTACGTAGCTACGGCGGAAATGATTAGTTTATAAATTTAAGAAATGCGATTCCTAAGTCAATTATTCGAAAACAAATAGCCAGCGTATACTTACTAGGAAAAGTAATAATAACTTCAAACTTATGTGAAACTTGTTTATTTTATCTCTAAATCACTATCAAAATATTTATGCTTATATACATCACCTATTTCGCAGTTTATTCCATGGAAACCGCTAGCGCATGAGCAATCATAGCCACCATCAACGTTTGTGCAGTTCCCGCCATTTTCACACGGAAATAAGAACCTTGAGTCATTGCATTCATTCAAGTCTGTAACATAATAGAATAGGAATAACAAAATGTTTAAAATCTGGGGGGCGTGAATAGCAAACCACTTCTACATTTATTGATAAGAACATCTTAGGGTATTTCGTGTTGAGTTTTTTTACTTTATCTATATGGAATGTCTGTTTAAGAATCCGATATTCAATGAGTTAACACGGTAGGGTTCCGTGCATAAATGTAGCAATTTCAATATTTTCTCACATAGCATGTACAGTACACTCATTGATATCTGAAAATTAGTCATTGCTTTGATTTATGGAGGGGCTTTGTGCATAATGACACTTAGTGCATATAGATTTTTAAACGAATTATTAATTGTTTTTGCATATGATGCGATAGATAATATGTGGTTAATCAAGTCATCTTAATTGTATCTGTGGGATTAAAGGATTATGTGCATGAATGTATTTAGTACATCAAACTGTTTTTAAACAAATTCTGATAAAAAAGGGTTACCTTTGTTATATGTTGGGTAGTTCTCGGAGATTGATGTCGGAATTCATGTCGTAAAATCATTAGATTATAACCCATGATCTATAGAGTCACAGACCAATTAAAAAATCGCCAGAAGGTTTTGAGTTAAAAAGAAACGAGTCGAGTTGTAATGCATTTACGCTGAATACTAAACCCTCATGTGCATTGATTCAAGTTGTGTTCTCGTATAAAGTCGTATTATGATTCTCTCTAAATATATTTCTGATTATGTCAATTATACCGACCTTCTTCGCAATTTATGCCTGTATACCCTTGACTGCAGAGAATGCATTCAAAACCGCCATAAATGTTGACACAACATGAATGAGTCGCATTCTCCCTGCAAGGCGCACTAAGACACTCGTTTATATCTGATAACAGAAATAAACTCAAATGTTTATTCGTCATAATGCATGCATTATGAGGTTGTTTGTAGATATGTGAACTTGTGTGCAAACATGTGTTATTACTATTACAATGCCTTTTTTGTTGGATCATTTGGAATTCTTTGGTCAATCAAGTCACAAATGGGTAAACACAGATATCAATGAGAAATGCTTTATAAACTTAGTTAAAGTTAGAAAAAGGATTGATTAATATGGGGCAGTATTAATCTGTGTTGGTATAATAACAGTTGTAACGACACTTATAACGACACTTTGATATGTGTAATATTATTTATTGTTTTTAACAAAATGCCAATATTCATGTCATTCCCGTTATAATTGCATAAGGTGTGCATATATATTGACCTAATCTTAATGTAATATAAACTCTGTTATGTTGTGAAACAGTCATATTTATCAAAACTATATATAAATAATATAATCATTTGAATTGAATAAAAGCGAGTCCAAGCAACTGTAACTTTATCAATTTAAACCAATTGTCCGATTTTCATTCTTAATTGGGAATTTTCTCGCTTTTGCTGCTATTCAGACAATTTGCGTGATTGACATTCAAATAATTCATTGATTTTGATAATGGGACATGGGAGAAATGGGATCTCCTAATTAAACCTTAATTCATCAGGCATTCCCTTTACATACTATGTGGTTATAATGATTACATTATTATCTAAATTTACTTCCAAATATTGTTGCTTTTGTTGATATTCAAACATTTAGCTGTGATCGATACTTTTATAGCTTATTTTTGTTGATTATTGGGCATGTCTGAAAGAATTACGGTATCCTATAGCAACATGATTTCATTGGTATTCATGCTTATTGATTAAACGGGTTACGTAATTATCTTAATTAACTGCCAGATATTACTAGCTACTAGCTACGGCGGTAATGATTAATTTATAAATTTAAGAAATGCGATTTTTAAGTCAATTATTCGAAAACAAATAGCCAGCGTTAACTTACTAGGAAACCTGAAAATAACTTCGAACTTATGTGAAACATGTTTATTTTGTCTTTAAACCACTATCAAAATATTCATGTTAATATTCGTCACCTATTTCGCAGTTATTCCATGGAAACCGCGAGCGCATGCGCATTCGTAGCCACCATCAAGATTTGTACAGTTCCCGCCATTTTCACACGGAAATGAGAAGCTTGAGTTATTGCATTCATTCAAGTCTGTAACAAATATAGTAGGAATAACAAAGTGTTTAAAATCTGGGTGCGTGAATAGTACACTACTTCTACATTATTTTAAAGAATATCTAAGGGTATTTTGTGATGAGTTTATTCCTTATCTACATGGAACTGTTGTTTAAGAATCTGATATTAAATGAGTAAACACTGCAATTCAATATCATTGTGACATGTAAACCGCGCTATGTAATGAAAACTGGTGACATCAGCCTCCCAATAAAGGTTAGATGAATAATAAAGTTAACGATTCGGTCAAACATATGTCATGGGTGTAAGATTCACTACGTGTTTTAGTGTATTTAAATCTGACTTATAACATTTTATATGCGTCAAACAAGTCAGATATCGCACAGAGCATGCGTTAGGAATAGTACCTAGAAATCTCGCAAAACCAAACATTGAACATATCAAAATAGCTTAATATATATATGGCTTAGGCCAGAATCTACCTTCAGAGCGGTCTTCCCCTGTGTAGCCAGATGGACACGCTTGACATGTGTAGGCGTTTACCATGTCCACGCAATTTGAAACCAAAGGGTCGGTACAAGGTTGGCTCTCACATTCGTTGATTTCTTGAAAACACATATAAAATGCAATTTCGTGATGAAAATCATGATGATCATAATATCAAATTTGATTTCATTGCATTTATCAATAAATGTAACATTTGCTCCCTTTGTTGAAATAGTTAATTTATATAAATTTAGCATTTTACTGATACCAGTTAAAAAGTGCTTGTTTCAGGACACTGTTGTTATTGAAGAAAGTATCTTTTCTTATTCAGCATTGTTGAACTAAAGCCCAAAAAATGTATGCCAGATTTAACAGTATTCAAACCAACCATCGAATGTTATAAGAGTACCATAATGAAATATAACTATATATATGGTATATAGATATGAATTTTTAAATACCTGTTTCACAACTGTCACCCGTGTAACCATTATGACAAGTGCATTGTACTATAAAATTACTATCAACCTCACAATCGCCGTTCTATTAAATTGATTATATCGGAATACCTTATAAAGGTTCAATATTGTTAGGTGTTTACTGCACGAAGGGGTCAAAATGGATGCATCGAAGCCGGAGGCTGAGTGCATCCAATTTGACCCCTGAGTGCAATAAACACCTAATAATATTGAATCTGAATATTGTATTTCCTTTATTACATGTAATAACAAAGAAAATTGTTACTGAAAAAAAAATATTATTTTGCCATGTTTGATAATATGGACAATCAGGATGGATCATAAAATGTTACGCTTATAAATTATCTAAGTTAAGAAAATAATCTATGTGAAATCAACTATTTAAACATTAATTCATATTAATATTGTTTTATTATGAAAATTTGATTTCGCAAGTGCAATCGGAAAATAGTCCGGATGCAATACACAAAAATATTGCATCATAGCTTCTCCTTATCATTTCTTTAAGCGATACACCCTGACCATTAAAAAAAATACATTATTTGTTTGGAATTAATCAACCTTGCTTTAGTATATTAGATACTATCCATTTTGAGAAAACCTAGATTTTACATGCATAGACACACCAACGCAATCATTGGCTTTTTAGTTATACATGTGAAGAATATATACAATTTTGAATCAATGTTGAAAAAAAGAAGTAATGATTTATTAATAAACAAATAGTCTCAAAATTCTCAAATGCAAAGTAACAGACCAGTGTGATTTTTTTTCATTCACATTTTGTTTAGTTGACAACCAAATCCATTTTGATTACTTAACTAAGCTGCATATATTCAGGAATCAAGTTAGTGTCTTGCCTTAATTAAAGATTACTAACTTTAAAGTTTATCTACTGAGGCTTTATTAATTTGCAGCTGTCTGAAACGCATGTTCAGTAAACTACTTACAAGTATTGAAGCAAGAAACCCTTTCAAAAAGGTATATGTAAAATTATTTGTGAAGATATGGACTAAACTTACATTGCATCGGTCGTTGAGACAAGGATATTCTATAAAAATATATTTTGTTTTATTCCGATCACTCGTTTTAATAAAAGGTCACATGCTGTAACTGTTTCAGAAGATACTAAATAACACATGCTGACCTTTTAAAAACATATTTTGATTAATTTTATGCATTTCATGCCATCTAAATTGTTACTTCAATGTATTTAGCGAATTAACTATCCTATGTGACACCGTAAACGCAACACTTAAAGCATTAACGAACTCATACAATTCATCTGCTTAAATCATACTAAAGATAAATTGTATATTTTAAATAATTGATTTCTTAATGTCAATTCACAAGCTGGAGGAAGGCGTAACATGTTTTAATATGAATATTTGCGTTTATAAAATAAGCTATTATAATACATACGTGGAAGTTGACATATGAATCGTTTGTTCCCGGTACAAGTAGAACCTTTGAGTCTCCCGTACTCTTCTTGCAGATAAGCACACCTATCACTACTCGTTGGTTCGCCCGTTCTCCACCTAAATATCAGAATTTAATTGAGATTTAAAAGTATAAATTATACCATGTTAAAAAATAGGGAACATATATTCGTACATAAAGATGATATTCAAACATTTTTATACAAGTTAAACAAGATGATATTCAAACATTTTCATACAAGTTGAATTAGACCCAATATCCGGCTCAAAGTACAATGTGTTCTCTACATTTAAAAACAAATATTTGGATGCATATTCTCGAACTATAGCTGCTAATAATGATATCAAGCCTGCCATGACACAGAGAGTGATTGTCAGATCAAGAGCACGGTCTTTTAACTCTAAAATATTAGAATTTGACTAAACAGGCACCAGAAGGCATTTATTTCCTGCCCTCCTTCAAGCTACATAAAACTATTTATTTACAAAATCCAAGATTGGGCATGGGATATGATATTTATTTTCATACAAAGGATTAACATACAAAATATAGTAGCTCGAAGAACCGTCCTCCCAGCTGTAACTACCATCCGCGCTTATTATCAGTCCTATATAATAGTCGTGACTGCAAAGGATTAAACAACTTGTAAAAGTGCTCTGGTTGAAATATGTTAATATGTTTATGCTGCTGTTTACTTAATGTGTATCGTTTATGCATAAATATATAATGTATGGCTGCAAATAACGACACAATCACATTTAGTTATTAAAGCATTAGTTTTACACTGTATTCACAAATCGATATGACATTCTATTCAATTTCACAAGCATTACTATTATTAACCCATCGAGCAAATGATCAAATAATCAATTTTATTTCATTCATTGTCATAAATGCTTATCTTGATTGCACTTAATTGTTTGTGACCATATTAATCAATGTGTTATTTTAGGCTCATTTTCAATTAGATCATAAAATCTTGTCATTATTCCTAATGATTGAAAATGAAACCACGAGTTCTACTTTTGAAATATTAGACATTGATATGTTACAATCTGCCTGGTTAAAATGATTATGATTTGTTTATTGTTTATTGTTAATTGTCAATTATAAGTTTTTTAGGAAAATTAAATGCATTGATTGGCATACTATTCCTTTATCAGCTGCTTACATATGTCTAAATATATTTTATACGTATTTCCTAATATAAAATCATGCATTGTTCAATCGTCAAACCCACAAACCAACATAAACGTTTCTTAAATGTAGATAAAACTTAATTAACTCATAGTTAATGCATAGTTATGTTTCGATAGTTATGCATATATATATGTCGATATATATAATACGCTGACAATATTAAAATAATATACAAATCACTGCGTTCATAATAAGTATTAATCTCTATTTAATGTTTGATCTTACTGGTTTCTCAATCTGTCTACTAGCCAAGTTAGGTGATTTCGGCTGAGGATAGTAACCAAATCACCGTCTCGCTGTTCACAATATTCCTGAGCTTCAGATTTCCACATTTGAAGATTAACAGTGATCATATATGTATATCCATCATAATCACCAACCACATCGACTAGAACATATGAGTATGTGCGTTAGTGATAAATACGAATTCAATTCAATTTGATTAGCTTATAATTGGTTACTGGATATAAGTTGATTAATTTTGACACTATATTAATTCACCTTATACGCTTACACTGCTACTGCATATAATCTTTGCCTATATATTCCGTAATAATGAACAACAAAACATAACTAAATATAACAAAACATGTGTTTGATAACCATGTAACCCACTTTCAGACATATATCATATAAGAAAATACTTACATTGTTGAGACCAACTCTTATCACAGATCAGCATGATCAACACAAAAGGAACACAGATATTCATTTTATGGATGTATGTTTTCATCTGAAAGATAATAAAATGTAGCAATAGCATGACAAGTCCGTCAAGCAACTTGCTGTTTGTACATGTCACTCAATTGTTTTAATCTCATTAACTGGTTTTCTTGGAAACATCGCCAAAACTGACAAGCACAAACTTCACATACAAAAAAACGATGTTTTTGCCTACCAGACGTTTGTCGCCAATCAAAGACATATTTTGATCATGAGATAAAAGATAACAAAAACTACTCATAATAACCTATTTTTCAAACAGGCAGACTGATGTTGACTTACAAAATGTATTATTAAAATGGCAAATATACAAATGTCCTGCTATGAGTGTCCTATTTGCAAATTCAAAAAAGATAGTGGTCTATAGATAACGGTCTTTCTATAGATAATGTTTGACATGTTATGTCAAACCATCGGAAATATGTACAATGAAAAACTTGAATTCTAAAAATCATATTGAGGCACAATCGATTTCAAATCGGTTGACAAAATATACACTGTCTTAAAGCATATTAAATCAATTGCTCAATCATAAAAAAAATAAAGAAACAGTAATAATAGATTTACTTACACATCAAGATAGTGTAAAACTAATTGAAAATATATTATTTGTAAGGAAATGAAATTGATAGTTTATATAAACCAACTTTACACAATCAAACTAATATGTCTGTTACTCTTAGATAAGATTTCAAATAAAACTAAAATTAATACATGAAAATCAATATTGTTTTATTTATCATATAATGCAGGATGGAAAGCAAGCCAAAAGAATGGTATTGTAAAAGACGACCTATAATTGGACGTATCGACTCTATGTAAACGTTAGCGAAAATGTTTTCATAAAGAATACAATTTCTTATAAGAAAATAAAACTAAAGAAAATAAACATAAAGTTCACTTACCGCAAATTGTAGTGGTTATTTGTTTAAAGTATTTATTTATATTCCATAATTTCAAATAAAAACCATGACTTGATAACTAGAATTCGCATTAGCGGCGCAATAAAACTGATAAGTAAGCATTGAGTTATACCTCATATACATTACTGAAAGATAGACAACCGAACATATAGGTTTAGGCTAGAAAGGTTTCAAATATTTACGCTATCAATTTACCTTGTGTGTTCATATTATTTACGCTTTCTGTACGTTGCATAATGATTAAGGCATTGATTGAATTAGTATAAGTTTATTCCTCGCATTCCATTGCACGGCCTTACGTAAATGTGAGTGATTTATCTAAACAAATATTCTTTATGACTTATGAATTATGCGTGTTTTCCATTTTTTTTCACGATATAGTATCATTTTTTTATAATATATACTAACATCGTAGAGTTTAAAAATATATACTAATATATAAATGATACGTAATATCAAATTAAACGCCAATAAAAATACATCACAATTTATAATCCCGTTAAGAATACTTGTCTATTATAGCTTTTATCAAATATGATATTTTTTATGACTTGCAAAACACAACCACGATATAGGACTTCACTTTGATTGACCTAACATATTTCGATCTTGAGCGGCTTGCTTCAGAGGTGAAGTAATCTGGAATTTCAATTGCTGAAAAACATAAACAGCGTAAGGCTATTCCACCAATTGTTATGTAATTGATCGATTGTTCCCTAAAAATATATTTTTTTTTAAATTAGCCCTTAGTCTATGCGTTTCATGGAATTGGTATACTTTGCAACAAAAAGATATGTGTTTCTGTTAAATTCCTGCGAAATCTGTCATATTGTAAAAGCACGTTCTAACAGGACAAAGTAAATAATGTAAGTGTGTATGGAACTAAAAACGATGAACTAACAAACGAATACAGAAATACGATCACAATGCTCAGAATTTTAAAATGCAACCGTTATGAGGAAGATCAACTTTTTAGAGTTTAGGTATAGACTGATACATATATCTTACTGGAAAGACCAAATAATAGTCTTCAGAATAGAAGCACAGTAATTGAAAGACACAATTCCGACCTTACAAGTTGACATTACGAGCTCATACAAGACATCGCAGATCAACAATTTCTACCAAGAAACATTTAATGCAAACCTTATCAATAACAAGATCTATCTTATATACTCAAAACAAATTACCATTTCTGACCAAAAAAACTTTTGAACACCGAAAAAACTCCGAATTTAAAGATAGAAATGACCAAACACCAGTAAATCAAGCATCGGATGAATTCATGTATGTCATATAATAAAACCGTATTCAAACCTAATACAAAAAGAAAGTCACACATAGTATAATATACAAAAACAAAGCGAACTAACGAAATAACGAAACCCGATTCTCGCTTATATAACAAACCTCAAAAGGCAGGTGCCATTGCAAAATGGGAATAGAATCATATTTTAATATTTTAATTATATACTATTATTTATTATTATTCGTGGACTTTTTCGTCAAAATCAAATAATCGTCTAGTGTTATTTGCTTCCACAGATAAGTAAAGCCAATAAACCAGGCATAGCGATTGTTTGGAAAATAAACGATCTCTAGGAAACGAAATCTAAATTATTTGATTATTTTGAAACGTCACACTATAAACAAAATGTTCCAAATGGTAATTATGAAACCGTAACCGTTAAATAAATGTTATGATGATTATGAAAAGGCACATTATAACATAAATCACTGTTTCATCACTATGAAATTAGAAACAATAAAATAAAAACAAAATAATGGTTTACTTTCACACTTCATGCCACCTAGCTTTACACAGATATATAATATGGTGACGGCCTTATAACGGCAAGATAATTCATTGACACACGTCAAGCTGACACGATAACGATCAAAGCGATTATCTAAATAATTAAAATTCATTCTTTAAAATAAAATAATCGAATGTCCTATCGTCAGATACGTGATTTTAAGGGCAACATAGTAAATAAGATTATTTGACGATGGACGATTTTAACAATGTCATATTTTATATATGATATATTTAGCATATTGACTTGGGTGCAGATGTATTGGATTGATAAGTGTAGCCTTCATCATACATTACAGCTACTGTTTCACTTGTTTAAGCAAACATTCTTAGCTACATTTCTTTCGATGTTAATGTTTGGCTTAAAATAGTATCAACAAGAAGAATAACATATTAAAGGACTAACAGTAAATTCATGTACAATAACAACAGTAATCTGAAGTAATTAAAAAAATCGTCGTTTTAAAAGGGTCATGTAGTCTAGTGCGACAAACATCAAGTTTTGGTTTGTTTTAATTTCGTTCAATACATTCTAAATTGCACATAGATGTGCGTGAGTGAGACATTTAAATATATGAATCAATACATCTATGATACATGTCGAATAAAACAATAAAATGCTAACAGATGTTTTAATCATACTCCCAAAAATTGAAATGAGTTACATAACTCTTGGGTAAATGTAGTTATTATTTGAATCGTACATCAATTTATCTATGATATACGATAACTAAAAACAGCAAAAGGCAGTGCTTTCGTTCATTACGCAGTGATCAATATATAGTTTTACACAAATCAGAAAGTTCGAAAAATGTCATTGCACTATGATATGTTCAAAGTTGTTATATGAGCGATGTACTAAAAGTGTTAATAAATCAAGTAATCATTTACATACTCGTTTTACCTACACTGTGACGCTTTGTTAATGTATGCATATTTATATTTTATATACCATTTATGAATTAATTTGTTTTTAGTCAATTATTCACAAGATTAATGGATGTCCAAATCATTTGTTTTGCACAAAACATGGATGATTTTTTCATAAAAGCGCTAATATATCATACATATCCTATTGCATATACATATTCTATTTTATAAGTGTTATCATTTTATCATTTTCTGTTCCAAAGTAAGTTGTACAAAAGTCCTGCTTACCACTATATTTTTTACTGCATTGAAAAGAGTGAAACCCCATCATAACTCACTTATCGTGATTAATCGTTCTAGAGCATATTTAAGAGAGGAATAGAATGGATTCACTCCAAATACATCGATACAGCTTGACGTCACCTTGTTAGATAAGTGTTTGTCTTTTTTATCATATTAAACTCCAAGCCTTTAATATTTGTCTGTATAATGAGACAGTACATACAGGTATTATTCGAAGGAAGAAACAGCAAACACTTCTGCTTCACTCAATGATAAAGGACCATGGGGTAGAAGTATAGTGATAAATCTGAAAATGATACATATTATACATTTATCGTATATTTGCTAATAAAGCATACATTATATATACTTTTCACGAATTATATGAATAATTGTTGAGTTATTTTGAACAAGCCTAAATCTTTTCAATAACATCACAAAGTTCCAATTATTAAGCATTATATATCCTAATCGAATAGCACATTCTTTAATGATTGTAAAAGAAAATGAAATGCCCTTTCATTTTCATATTCACTGGATTGAATATAAGTCTTCTAGCTGCATCTACACTCCAAATTGCAAGAATCTAATTCTTTCCTAAATAATCGCAATGTTGGGAACGGGCCCGATTTCGAGGTTAAAAATGGTCCCGATTCACTTTACATAGCGGAATTTCAGCCTCGAAATCAGGTCATATTCTCGACATTGTGTATATTTAGGATAGAAAGAGTCTCTCACATTTTGAATGAAGTTGCTGCTAGAGGATCTACATTAAGTCCAGTAAATATAAATATGAAAGGGCATTTATCTTTTTACAATCGTTACAAAACGGTGTTATTCGATTAGGATACATAAGTAGTATTGACCACAATTGTCTAATTGATTCTATTAATCCTTTCTCGATTTTGCGAATTATCAAAACTGGCTTCCCAACTACATACGATAATTATTTTATATCGTTATATTTTAGATATGAGTATAAGTTTAATGACACGAAGATTTGAAATAGTAATGCCAAAGTCCGAAAGGCGAGGACATTACTTTTTCTTTTCCGAGGGCCAATAACCTTTCGGTATGAACCCTAGTTTTTTTTAATTTCAAATAAATAATGAATGAAACACGTACATATATAATATCGATGCTATAGGGCAATATAAAAATTGATATTGCACGACACATTGCTTCAACCATGTAATAAAGGCGAATACAAAATAATCAATCAAGTCCTAATAGTCCAAACTTTCAAAATCAAGCTATATATTTTGGCGTCAAAATTACCTTCCTGTCAGCGGTTCTCACACGGGAACGTAGCATGCTCTCCATTTCCAAGAAGTAGATAGTTGTGAGCGCAGACCATTCTGTCAGTTGCTTTCGAGAGGGTTAGGATTGTCCGATGATACATTGATGTCGAAGTTGTGCAGCCTTGTGTAGACATTGTCTCCTATACACATTTCAACTTTTACATTAACTAGGAAATATGAAAAGCATATTCGTCATACCAGACGGTTATCTGACTCGAGGTTCAATCGACACAATTTCGAATAATTTAGTGTTTAATCCATGCCACGGCTAAAAATATATGACTAAAATGTATTTAAAAAAGAATCCTTCGAACAAAATAGAAAAGTTTTATGAAAAATGTATAAACATTAAAATGTTACAAAACATATATTTTTAGATGAAGTTTAATCACCACGAATGGGTGCTAGCTCTAACTTGCAACCGGAAGTACCTCTGGACTAAGCCTAAAATCCAAATTTCATAATTATTTATAAGTATGGCCCCGGAATTGCTGCCCCGCCTTCTCACGTGTGCGACCAGGCATGTATGTTTATTTAAATGGTGAGAGACATAATAATGTCTGAGACTTGAAAAACAATTATTGATTTCGATCAAACACATTTATTCAAATTTGGTCTTGACAACGACCGAATTAAAAAGTAAAATATTTTACCTTCCTTATCAAAGTCATCGATTATTTTTCTAGATTTTCGCTTAGATTTTGAACCTTCATATTTACCCTCAACCACGGTTTTATTGGTAGATGGCGATAACTTTAAAGCTTTTGCTTAAATATTAATCACATTATTGAACAATTTTCCACTATATTGCTGATTAATGCGCTTTAAGTAATTATACGTTAAAATTATATCTTCAACTTTCGTTTCCATTAGCTTTGTCATTTTGAAATATTGAAGAAACGTTTGAGTATATGCGTATATTGAGATTGAAAAAGAAATTGACCGGCATCATAGTGAAATTTATACAAAGGGAAATTCAATCAAGCAAGGAAACGAGGTAGGGTCTGGCTTTATTGTCCTTTGGTCTTATTGACACATTCATTTCACAGCGAATTATTGCATTTAAAGAATCTTAAAAACTTGAATAGAAGATAGACAGAAAAGCACTTGGGAACAATATAGCCTCTTAACGGACCAAACATCTTTTAAGAGAAAAACTGAGCAGCTGGGTAGTCTAGATTCTATTCTGGCGGGCATTATATGTGTCTGTTTATAATTAAAATCGAATTGAAGGGTGTATGCAAAATAGCAAAGAAAATAATCACCGTTTACCATAAACCATGGTAAAAGTTTTTTTTTTCGCAACCTATGTGAGGATAAGAGAGTTTTATTTATATGATTGTTTCTATATGAAATGTATCTGAAATTGCTCGCCTCTGCTTTGTCGACAAAGAAAATGTATGAAATATTTCAATCACTATTGCATACATCTCTTCAAGTGTAAAATGAGACAGAAACGCCTCTCAGTTTAATTGACAAGGAACCAAAGGGACCGCATTCATGTTATTTTGGCAATAGATGACAATCTAACATTTCGCATTTTTTCTAAGTTTATTTTTTATTTTTTCCCAAATGTACGCCAAGTTCAACACATCCCTCATTATTATCATTATTCGCCACAAAGAAAAGTTCCCTTTATTTACTTAATAGACCAATTTTCAACGTCAATTACAAAAATAAAAAAAGTTATCAATTTTTACTTTAAGCCGTGGCATGGTTAAGTTAATATCATTCACATACGTACATAACCTGTTAACCATAATAACAGCATGAACTTTTCGTGTTGCTTCAAGATCAACTGCCCACCTACAAAATATAACATTTAAGGACAATATATATTATCTAAGCTGCCAGTTCATTCATATAATGATAGAACCTGATATTTAATCGATATTGGTGCATACCTAGTGCTTTGAGTAGCAAATTAGTTTCACTAAAATCCGACAGCTCATACAAAATCAGTTAGGCATAAAATGTATAATATTAAAACTTATCTAGGTATATACCATCCTGTTGGTATATCAGATATTGAAAACATAAACTGATTAATATATTAGATATAGTAGAATGGAACCTTTTCACTTAAGGAATCATTTTTATATCATTACACTTACCATTCATCAGTTCCATCACTAGTATGGGTGCATGAAAGATCGTGGAATTCAGAGTTGTTGTGACCATCCACGGCCCGTGATTGAACATCGCTCCAAGCTATAGAGCTCGGGTATGTTGTCTTATTGTAGGCCTTGTTTGACGCAATTTCTATAAACACAACATATGCTTTTATATTGTTTGAACGTGGAGGTTTACCGAAAATTTACAATGTTCCCACTAGCCCTTGATGGCAAGCCGCCCCTCTTTGAGCATACGTTTGGTTTTTGAATGCCTTGTTCGACACAATTTCGATAAACAAATCATATATTCTTTAATTTGGTTCGAATGATTACCTTGGAGTTCTACCAGAAATCTATCAATTCTCCTTGGCCCTCGATGAATAATGGCTCCCACCTATAGTGCAAATGAGATGTCTTATGTTTGAGGAAATATAAAAAATGATCGCTTCAAAATGTAAGTATATCGTTTTCTTTGTCTGTCTAGAGCCCTTCATTAGTGGTAATCGTTGCATATTGTATTATTATAATAAATACCTTCAATGAAGCAAACAGACGCATTAAGTCGAATCATCCAGGGGCGAAGTTTACTGCCATTCACATACCGGAAACCGTGGCATTCAAACCGAGCTCATAGCTATTTTCCATGGCGATAGCAAAGCAATATGGGTGTCTAAAATAAACAAACCAAATGTGTATTAGACGGGAAAGAGCGCATTTATCACTTACGAGCTGAATAGCTGCTGGAGCATTGATTATACGTGCGAAAACCATTTGAGTTTAGCCATAGCACTGATTTTGGTCGGTTAAAGGTTTTTTTGAAGATGATTACGTCATTGATTGGTTTATACATTACATCTCAAAGCCATGCGTCAAATTTTAAGGCTTAAGATTTTAAACAAGCCATACACTTATAGTCATGTAATCCTAATTTATTGACGAGAATGGTTGCAACATATCCCACCTCAATATTTCTGATACATATCAAACCACAACCAAAATCAATATGAATAGAAAGAGAAGCATTATGGAATATGATACTAATACTTAAGCATTAATCGCATTTAATAATAGACTAGGTAAAGGTTGAAATATAAAATGAATAGTTTGATTGAAATCAAATCTATGAATAAGGTCCTAGTATAACCTATTGGGGTTTATTGTTCCATGTATTCAATTTGCAACCCAAGGACAAAATAGGCTGGACATATATTTATTGGACTTCATCGACATTGATCATAAATTTATTTTTGTTTGTTTGTTAAAGAGATTTAAACGTTATTAAAAATATGTTTCGGCATTGAAAACCCGTATTATAATCTGTGTTATTGGATGAAACCAAACTCGCCAATACTTATTTTGTTTCGTTTTGTCATTTTAGGTCCATGTTTATTCTTAAACGTACATGACACCGAATCATTTATTAAATCAAAGATATAAAAAGATTATTTCCTGAGGAATATACACTGATCACGTTGCACTTGTAGTCTACTATATTGGATATTGGTATATTCCTTTGTCTGCATTCGTTCATTTATCTATATTTGATAACATGTTTAGTATGTTAGGTCTTCAGTTCGTCTTTAAAGTAATCTTATAAATAATAATGGCATTTCAATTAGGTTTTCAGTTCGAATATGATAATGAACAATATTCACATTGTATCATTTCATGTATTTGATGCACGTGAATGGACCGTGGGATACTTTGATTGGTTTCGAAAGTACGAATAGAAATTTCAAAAACAAAATTAATATGTTAATGATGTATAATGTAAAATGCAATAATTTTACTCTGATTTATTGTCGCACGGCATGGTTTGCATAATAAAGGTCATACACTCTACGGGAAATGTCAGCGAAATAGAGTTATTGCTACATTGCATCCCAATGCGTCACTTGGAACAACATAATTTAAAGACTCATACGCTGACTTGAATTGTTGATGTCATCGTAAAAATGCAGTCGCATGTAGTTTTGTAGTTACATCTTTAGTTTAATACTGTACGTTTTGAATTTAAGTCTTTCAAAATTCAAAGAAATGTTATAATTTGTAATACTTATAGTTTTTAGCTGAAAATAGCTACTTTTAACGAAAATATATATATGTTGAATTAGACATATACATTTAATTATATAATTTTGTTATATCTGAATATATACGTTAAAACGATAAAAAATATCATGTATAAAATCCAATCAATCCCAACTGTGCACAACAACAATCGTGCTTTATAGAACATGTATCATTTCAGCATGTAAATTGTATGGCTTGAGTGGCCACCATAACATAATATACACTGGTGTTTAATTGTATTATGCTGCTATCAATTTTTTTTCATATAACTTATAACAATAACATAATAAAAGAGATGACTTACAATGCACAACATGTTTTGATGTACTTTCGATCGCAAACATCAACTTAATCATACGAAAGTCGATTTTGAAATATAAATTCCGAACTAATGCGATGTTTCAAGGGAAAGAGATTGTTGAACCCGAGAGCGTTTGTAGAATGAACAAAAACAGTATGATTTGTTGATTGCAAATTTGTTGACTTGACGTTTGTAGACGCTATAGCCTTGCTCGATAACCGGGAAGTACAGTTCCACAACTTAACTGACAAAGTTGCAGCAAGAGGTACAAAAGCTGAACTCATCAACAGTTAAAAAGACTGAAGTGATACATTAGTAGACTAACCTTGAATATAACAGTGTGTACATACTTGGCAGCAAACCTCTAGAAAATGCAACTGACTTTATATACCTGGGAAGCACACTCTC
>LQRL01091824.1:0-14576 GCA_001703475.1 Hydroides elegans | reverse complement strand
ACCCCCCCCCCCCGGGCCCGAACCGGAAATGCCAGGTCGGTCAAAAGGGGAGGTGCACATCTTCAATATATATATAATCGATTCCAAAAGGTTTCAGATCGATTGATTGAAAACCCTAGGACAAGTTCATTACACAAAACATAGACATATGTGTGAAATACTGTTGGTGGGGCTATGTTCTAATACCCCCCGGGCCCGAACCGGAAGAGCCAGGTCGGTCAAAAGGGGAGGTGCACATCTTCAATATATATATAATCGATTCCAAAAGGTTTCAGGTGGATCGGTTGAAAACCCTAGAACAAGTTCATTACACAAAACCCGTGCGTACGACGGATGGACGGACGGACGGATGGACGGACGGATGGACGGACGGATGGACGGATGGACGGACGGACGGACAACCACCCGAACTCAGACATTTCACCTATACCAAAACTCGTTTTGATACCCATAGATGCCATTTCCGTTGAAAAAAAATTGCACGCACGGACAGGGTAAAACCTATATGGCCCTCTGTCTATCGTCAGGCGGGCCATAAAAAGTAAATTCGTATACTAATAAGTATGAAGGATATGTTTAAGTTATACGAAGTGCCAAAACCAAATTTATTCATTACCTGTCTATGCCTATTGATGTTGCGCACAATGATGTATCCATTACCTAGACATACTTTGCCGCCAGAAAATTCAACTTACATACAGCTAAAATACAGCTTACACACAAACTAAACTTGTGAGACCTTAATGCGTTTTATGAAACCATACTATGTTCTTTCACAAATGATTTCTCCCTTATTTGATTTTTTAAATCTCATATATACAGTCTTTAAGTTTTAACGAAAGTTTTTAAAGCTAAGCTAAAGCTTAATTACAAATCTTACCAATATCCATGGTAACGCCCAATACGTGTTTGAATGCTATGGAGACGGGAAGTTGGTTGAGGACGGCCACGATGTCGTTCTCCTGCAGCATGTGCCAGCTGTTTTCTGGGTCCTCGTCCTGCGTGGAATCATTCAAAATTAGTTTTATAATGTGGAAATGGAAGGTACATATGATATTTAAATATTTGGAGCATTAATGTGTGATTATGAAACATCGCCGTTCGAATTTGCATTCATGGTTACCATTTTATGCGGGATACTAAGGACGAGGTTATGCCAAAATAGTCCATTATTTATACTGACCTCCTCGCCATCCGAGTCGACCATGACCCACGGGTGTTCCTGCATCGTGTCGGGAGACGGGCCCAATGTGTCTTTCATCTCCAATAGTAACTCTTGTCTTTTCCTGTTTTAAAGTAATTATCAGGCTACATGCAAGTTTAATATGAAACTGTTTTTACTCCGAATGTCGTATAATTTCTCGTGACAGTTAAACAATTAAAAGTTTATATTTTCATTAACCTGAATTCCATTCCAAACGCGTGTTAATCTCCGATATAATACCTAAAATTTCCTTTGATACAAATGGATGAGATGATTGAAAATTATACCTTATTATATTTTGTGTATAATTTAACACATAGGAATTAAGCAAGAGCACACAGACCTAATTGGGATCAGGGCCATATGGAGCATCGATAGGTAGTGATCTAATAAAGGATGCCCGAGCTTGGTTTGATCGCGGTCCATCCCGGGTGGTTCTACAATCTGCACACATCCGGCCGCCCATTTGCCCATCCCTGCCGGGCAGCGCATGATTTGGTTCAGCAAATAAAGATGGTCTTCTCTGTCTGCCAGTCGCAACAGTGTACTTGACTAAAATATATGAGGAGCAACAATATATATTTTTGGTTATCCAAAACAGCATATACAAATATATAGGACTAAGTATTACAAACTACATGTTACTTATCTAGAATTCTAAATTACATTCATTGCACCTATCCATGAATGAAAGTACCATTCACTTTTTCGATGCTTGCTGCAAGATGATTGGCGATTGTATACTCATTCAATCAATGAAGCGAATAACAAATGACGAATTTTAACTAAGTTTAAAATATTGCTTCATTGAATATCGTCGAATTGTTCAAATACTGACCAGGCGCGTGATCCAAAGCCGTACGTCTTCTAGGAAAACGGGACAGCGACACGGCTTGCGCAGAAACATAAAGAGCACATTGAGACACGTCTTGAGCGCAACTAGTCCTTGGTATGAATTGACGTCTCGTTCCAGTCGAACTAAAAACATAAGGAAGTGTGGTTGAACGAAAATAAAACTATGTTAAGTGAGAAAACATAATTCACGGAGTTGCACATGACTTTGATTTTGAATATAATTCATAAAAGTCAATCTTCACATGACTTTCTTGATTAAATAATGCCTCCTTTCGAAAACAATAAGCAAGTTATACTGACTGCTTATTTTTGCGTTCGTGCACATAAGGATTGTTTGTGCATATCTATGTGTAAAAGTGATAACGTAAGGATTACATAAAGCAACAAACCTGTGACAGGGGAATTTGAGGGAAGGTGCATCAAGGCAGGATTGCCTTTGTAAAGTTTGTATAGGAATGCCTCTACGTGTAACCTGCCCGCAAAACAATAGTAAATACATAGACACATGCTGAAAACTATCATGATGACATATAGTATTTAGTTATGATTTGGTCATACATGTATAAAGGATTAATTGAATAAATGAATCTATTTGTCTTAATCTTTATGTAAAACAACCACTAGAACATTTAATTGACAATGAAATCATATTATCTGCCTCTGACAGCTTAGCTATCAAACCTGGAAAACTGCGCTTCGTAGCTGCTAAGTGCCAGCTGTTCATGCAATACGTCGCGGATGCCGCTAAGTGAGGCCGTCATTTGTTCACACGGCGCCTCGTGGTATTCAGCCCGCGTGTACGTGTGATCAGCTGATACCTTGGCCTTATCCGCGCATTGGCCCTGTTTTAGGAATAGACAACCGAAACTATATGGTTAAAATATGTTAATATCATGTAAGTGTGCAGATAAACTCAAGTTGAATTATGTGTAGTCAAATAGGTGGCTCGAAGCTTAAAGACTTCATTACTATTTCACTTTTACATTACAAATTATTCAATCTAAAAGACAATAGCATTAGAAGTAGCAAACAGCGCGATGAAATATAAAAATGTGAAACAATATCGGATTAATACAAATATTTACCTGAAGCACCAGTGTTTTCTTCTGCATTTCCCAAACGAGGCTCCGATTGTGCTCTGTCTCTTTTTGAAGCGTCTAGAGGAAATGAAATAAACATATATAAATATATATGATTTTTTTAAATATTTATGCATTTCTCTTTCGAATTTTTATCTAATTTTTCGTGAAAATAAAAATTAATCAGTAGTGATTAATGCTTATTTAAAGACAAATATTAATATATTCTAACCTGAATGTCCAGCTCTGCATTGGTAAGCTGCGAACGGGCCTTGTAATAGTGACGCACGATTTCGTAGAATTCATGCTTGCTCTGATCCACAGTCTTAAGCAAAACATACAAGAAGATTGCATGTTTCAACACATTTGACCAAATTTCTTAAATACAGAAAATGGGTGGGTACAATAACAGACTAGTTTATACTCATGTTGGATTTACCATTTCTCGCTAATTATCAAGTATGTGCTTTATTACACATCTTCATCGATCAAATATAGTTGCATTTCATAGTTTATATGGCACAGGTAACAAGAGCTATACTGTTACCTGTAGGAAGGCCTCGACAAATTCAGTGTTTGCTTGCAACTGTGGGTTGTGGTAAAGTGTTGCTATCTGTGCATTGGTCAGCGGTACAACAACCGACTGTACCTCCTTAGCAACTGGTGTCGTTACTCCAAGTCGATCATCTACTTTAGCACCCACGATATTAGGAACATTAAAATCAGATAGCGAGTTCAGATTATCCAATGCCGGATACATTGGCTGGGGCGCAGATGCACAGGGAGCTGCAATATAAATATAAACTGTTGTTTAAAAGATAGATTTTTAAACTTATCATAATGGTTACATATATACTAGCTTTGTTCAATTACTCGTGATTGTCAAATGCAAATTAGTAACCAAATTTTACATAGTTACCATTCAAATTATCTTAAGACATATTACAAACATTATACGAATACTAACCATTAGCCTCTTTAAAATCGTTTTCGGCATGCTCCGATTCAATAGCACCTTCTTCAAAATTATGTTCATGTAAGAGGTCAGTATTTTCATCACAGATTGGCTCATCATCAGGTACAGTAACTACCGTTTCCTCAAAGATTAGTTCCTTCTCTGATTTGTCATTTACTGACTGAGTTTGATTTTCATCATCTATTTCCTCTAGATTACATTCGTTTATTCTATTGTTCAAAGTGCCATCACGTTCATCTTCTAGTGCACTTAATTTGGTTTCTTCAGAATGTAATAGTGATGACGATTCATCTAATAAGATTTTATCGTCAGATATTGATTCCACTTCCTTATCGTCTGGACATTTAGATTGACTCACTGACGTTGATTCAATATTGATATCATCTTGAGATTCATTTTGAGGCTGAGCAGGAACCTCCGCCTGCACTTCTTCAGTACCTCGATCTTCTGAACATTCAAGACTTTGCAACGAATCTTCGGGCGCATTAGGTAAATTTTCAAGCGCACTGTAAACATCTGTATCTGATATTGTGGCCTAAAAACATAACAATTTCAGTCTTTTAATTGTCTTTTAATTGTAGTACTTATCTTATTTTAATACGATTTCAACCAACTAGATTTCTGACACGCATTTCGAAGTTCTAATTAAAATATTTGTTTAACTATCAAAACGAATAACGATATTGTATTTCGTCGAATACATGAAAGCCAAATAAGTGTATGCACAAAGTTCGTTGTAACTGTGTGATAATCGGTACCGCGATAGTCAATTTGACGGAAATGTAAGTGAGAATCAATTTGATGGAGAGAGTGCCATTTAAGGTTTTATAAAATGTTCATACTTATACGGTTAAAATCAAAATGTTAAGAACCAGCAAGGAACGTTATGAGCAAACCAAACTTCTGCCTAAAATCCAAGGGTCCGCTGGCTTGGATTTCGTCAACTTATCTTATACAAGGAAGCTTTTATGAAACACGAAAAGGCCTCAACCTACCACCGATTCGAAGGGTTATTTAATATTTCTTATATGCTAATGTATTGTAAAATCAAAAGGCACATCATCACATCAAGGCCTTTCATTTGAGCCTATAACCAAGCCTCTTTAACTAGCCATTCAAAGGTTCTAGCACGTACAAGCTCATGTTTCGAAAAACCACGGTTTTCGGGCTTTTTTGTCAAATTCGGCCAACTTTCGATGACAGAACTTGGCCGAAACTGTGGAGAGGCATATCTACACATCAATACATTTCATTTGAGCCAATAACCAAGTCTCTATGACTTTCCGTTCAAATGTGTTAACCCGTACAAGAAAGAGGTGACAGTAGGACGGACAGACATCCCAACTCCATAGGGTCCCAACTTTAGGGCTGGGCCCTAAAAATATACTTGTGAATCCATGCACTGTGTGTTTTATCTTATGATCAGGACCAATATTCTGTGCCTAAGCCTTCACCCCAAAGCGCTTATCCACACTATTTTATATTGATTTTAAGGGGAAGGTTACGGGAAGCGGAGAATATGGTCGAAACATTCAACCGAAACAGCGCTCGTTAGAGTATCGGATAATGTTCTAACGTCTATGAAAACGTGGTGTTTCTCTCGTTACTTGATATATCGGCGGCGTTCGATACTGTCGACAATGCGCTATTGATCGAGCGCCTACGTCGTACCTTTCGAAAAACAGACTCGATTCGATGGATGGATTCGATTATACTGCACGGGCGGCTTAACAACTGTTCTCATAGATGGAAAGTGCTCAGATCGTTAGGCTTTAACCTGTTCTGAATCCAAGGGGTCTAAGCTCGGATCCCGGATGTACAGCAACTGCACATACGAGGTCCAAGGCCGTCGGTGGCTCACTTTTCGAGGTTTTTAGCTTATTTCTGTGACGATATCAAATCTTTAACCGAAAGAAGGCCTGAGTATTAAAGGTTGGCCAAATATCTATACATCGACAACTTATTTTGCAGAAAATAATTGATTATCATAAAAAATGAAACATGAATTCCAAACAGTCGTTGCTAAGGATAACAGGCCCTCATGGCGACCCATCCACACTATTCCTTTAAAAATGTTCCATTCAAAAGTCGTTTAGCTTCCTTAACAGTTAATTTTCACTAAACTAGTGCCTTACTATATACAACGACGCGAAACACATTACAATCATGTTGTTGTGTCATGACTGTGTTCAGGGGTCATTATATGTAACCAATTTGTTTTTATACGAATATTTTTTTATGCTTCCTTTTTGGGACTATGTTGAATGGAAACAATATACAGCTAAAAGAGACGGTCACTTTGCATTGAACAGTTCATGCAAAAAATGAGGTATATGCGAGAAATCAAGACCGGTCCATCGAGCCCGGAACTTCGTACCCCTGGGTCCAGGATCATGAGTATTTGATATTTGACTCAAAGAATCAGCATGCAAAACTAGGAATGACGAATTCAACTACATAAATACTCAAATGATTTGGACCCTAACCCTGATTGGTGAGCTTTTAAAACTCTCACTTTACGCGTAATGTCTAAGAGTATGCTCGTACGTATCGAATCAGACGATTAAAACGCAAAAGGGTGACACTTCAAGTAAACGAAACTGCACTGTTGTTTCAACATTCTATGAATTATGAGGGATTTTATATATTTACAGAAAAAAAAACAATAATAAGAATTATTTTGTTAAACGATTTAGTTAAGATGACTCTAAATGCGATCAGCTGTTAGAAAAATGACACTGCGCATAAAGTGAAACAACGGGAGCAGTTTCAATTTCGATTCAAGTCAAGGATTAGAGAGACTGGTAGTATGCATAAATACATCCTTAGCTGTATGGTACAAAACTATCAGTCATTCATGTTTTAAATTATCTTATACCTCTACAGAATGTTTTTTCTTCGAACGAGCCTTTGTTTTTGTTTTGGTGAGCTCCGCCATTTTGTCATGTGATATTCGTTATCACGTGATATGCAGGACAAAAGTTATCCGTGCTCTAAATTTTCTATAGTGTTGATCCCAGATCCCGTATTTTTACAATTTGTCTTCTTCTTTTTCTTCTTTTTCTTCGTCAAGCCTGACGATTTTATTCAATGTGCATGGGGGTACGTACGGAATAAAGCTTGGTCAACAAAAACAAAACTAAATACGCTAAAACAAGGCTTTTATTTTGCATTTGATATCGGGGATGGGGCTTCAGTAATCAAGGACTTGAAGCCTTCAAGGGTTGCTGATGATTTTATTGCATATGGAAGAGAGTTCCACTAGGCTATTGTTCTGAGAAATAAAGAATATTTAAGGTAGTTGGTAGTGGTAGATGGGACCTATATTTGTTTCCTGTAATGCAACGATCTCAATTCAAAGTTCTAACTCTATTTGTTTATAAAACGTTATATAACGAGGCCCGTCATATATTTCAGAAATGCTTCAATGCTACCAAAAAATAGGGTCACTGCGTTCAACCAAATCAACTCTGCTGGTAGTCAAAAAGACCCGCGTTCGATATTTCACACGGGCGTTCAGTGTTTCCGGACCGTCATTATGGAATAATTTGCACGAGTATTCGAGAATGGGACGCATAAGAGAGTTGTATGCTATTGTTTAACATTTAAGGTGCTGATTTTAATGTTACGCCTTACAAAACCAAGAGACCTATTGCCCTTTTTGACGACTTAATCTATGTGCGGGGACAAATTTAGCTTATTTGATATTTCGACACCAAGGTATGTGATAGATTCGACGGTTTGTAGTGTTGTATTGTGTAGGTTGTATATGTTATTAGAACGCATGCACTTTCTTGTAATATGGAGGACAAAGCATTTTCCTGCATTGAACTCCATGAGCCACTCATGCTCCCGGAGATGGAGGGCATCAAGATCCTGCTGTAATATGATAGAATCATGACTACAGTGGATCTCGCGATACATGTCGCAGTCATCCGCAATGCGACGAACGTAGAATTTACAATATTGAGGCAAATCATTAATAAAGAGGCGGAACAATGTGGAACCGAGAACCATACCTTGAGGAACGCCCGAAATTTAGCACTAGTTGATGAGACACCACCAAGTACAATAAATTGATGTTTATTGTTTAGGTAGGCACCACACTCTAATGCAATGAAACTTCATGTTGGCATTACATATAAATGTTATAATATACGAGCATTGATCGAATTAGTTTTTTAAAAAAAGTTAAATATAGTATAAGAATACAAAACGTTGGTGGCTACACCCGAGACTTGACGTCGGACGATCGAAGCCGAAGCTAAAATCATATTTTATTGAGACGTAGAAACACATGGACTGTACACCAGTCGCGGATTGAGAGGGGGCGCACCCGGCGCGCTCTCAAGTTCGCCATTATATGTAATACAAACATAAATTGGCATCCATCCGCACAGTCTGATATTTTATACTGTTGGCGCCCCCAGTTTCAATATTTTCTGGATCCGTGTCTTTAAACCACATTGATCTTGATTATTTCTACAGAACCACACACCACATGCTCAGTAATTTTATTTTAACAAGTTAAAATAAAAAGTACAGTATATTTCAGTATATTTGTTTGACACACATACATCATTTCATACAAATTAAAGATTTAAAAAGAAACTTGGTTTGTAAAGGATATAGAGATTTGCCTAGGCACGTAGAGTAAAATGTCCCCATAGATAAGATCGCTAAAGACTGTGTTGTAAGAATGATAAGTGAATAAAAATCAAAGGTAAAATCATTTGTTTGAATAACATATTCAAGTTGTGTAATCACGTTTAAAGGGTCATGATCTAGGTTGCGTATTTGCATGTAATGACGTTTTGACCAAATTAAGGTGCGCTACATAGATGATCGTAACGTCAATATGCATAAAGTTATTTCTATGAGAAAAACATAATTTGATTTTAACGGGAAAAGAGTTCTTATATTTGTTATATATTGCAATAAGATTGCACATTTAAAAAAAGCGTCAACCAATTAGTTGTTGGTCAACAGGATCAAACATCCTTTATAGATTTTTACATATAAATTCTTCAATATTGTGAAAATGGCACCAACCGATTTATTCGTAAAACACAGAGTATGGCACTATTTGGTACATTTTATAAAATTATCAAATGGTGTCACACTCTAGGTTTAATCACATATTTTCTGCAGCTATTACATGTTACATTTTATGCCAGACTCATCAGAATTGAAGTTACATTATATACACACGAGTGCAACATGTAATGAACTGATTTATATAGTTTTCTTTATGTAATTTTAATTATCTATGATTTTATAAAAGGTTGCAATCGGTTTGGTTTCCGTTTCAGTGAAGATTATGCAATATATCTTCTGATAAGAAAGAGAAGTATAAACAAGTTGCCTTAAAAACATTAAAATATTTCCACTTAATGTATCTTCAAACCTGTATAATCCCATTAGAATTTTGCATTTTGCATTTGTCTCCCATAAATATATATTTCTTTTTCTTTTGTTTGAGCAAGGTTTTTAAGATCTCTTGAATATATTGATATTTGCACATTGATATCAGCATGGTCAGATAAACTATCTTAGGACGAATGTCTAGTACAATATTTCTTGCGCCCAACTTAATAGAATGATAAAAGAAAGTTTGACCTCTGAAATTTCAAATATTCATTTTCATTTTCAATAAACAATGCCTGTTATTCACATAAACATATTGGTTTGTGCATAGGCAATCAACGTTAATTTTAAAATGAAAAGGACAATTAAATACAAGTTTATATATCTCTATTGTTTATAATTGTTCTAATGGATGCTTTTCTATCTAACATATATCTTGTACGAATAAATCAGTATAAGAAAAAAATATACGAGGATTGTTTTGGAAACCTACAAAAACGTTCAGTTTATGTATTATTCTAAAATGATTTTTAAAATATTGACAAAATGGCTATTAATTTTATATTTTTTTAAAATATTTTCTTCGATTCGTGACTAATGATTAGTAAAAAATGTGCTGTTAATGATTTGTGGACCTTATTCATACAAATGGTGTTTTTTTTTGTAGATACACATACAGTTATATGTAATCATGCAGCAAACTATAACCACGGAATGAATATCTTCAGCAAACAATTAATATTATTGTTATAGTATAAACGTTCAATGTCTATTTCTTATGACTCTATTTGGAAAATAATAATTAAACATAATTTTCAAACAACTTATTTAGAAATATGTTTCTTTGAAAATGACAGACCTATCAATTGTTGAAAATTATTTCATTTTTCTATCAACATCAAATAAACAAAATTCATGTTTTTTTGCCTAAATCATAGAACTAATCCGATTTAATTATTTCATCCACATGGTAACACATCATAGACAAAGGTAATAAAAAAGGGTGCCAATCACATTTGATCTAACAAATAAACTCAATAGTCCTATAACTAAAATGTGGCCTTGTTTATCATGTTTTTGTCCCATGTGTATGCTTTTCAATACATCAAACCTCCTTTGAAAAACGTTTATATTAAATCGAAGTAAAATAGATTAAAGACATTATAAGTAATCTAAGGCATTAATTTCAATGGAAAAAAATCTGGTTTATTTAGGATGATATTTGAAGTTTTTCTTACATTGTTGTTGAGTTTTATGGCATCAAATGTACAACAGTTTATCATGACTGTTATGTATGCAATGATAAAGATGTAAGATTAAATAAATTATTCAATAGCAATTAAATATATTTTCAATGCAATAATTACAAGTCTTCTTACAGGTAAACATTTTAAAATAGATTAATTTGTAAGAGGAATTCGAATGGAGTTTGTGTAACATATAAAAACAGGATAAGTGAAACACCTTTTTCAACAAGCCACCTTAGAGTCCCAAGCACGTTCTTCATTTTCAGCATCGCCTATTGTGTTACCACGTCTATCTATATATTCTTTTATTTCCTTCTCCGTTAATGTTCCAAACATATAATCATTCACCTTGTCGTATATGAGACAAGATAGACTATATATGCAATTCTAAATGTATCGAAATCGAGCAAACTTTATATATTTATGAAGCACGAATAATAGATAACGTTTATGTAAATTCTAGAGCAGAATTATCATAATTATTGCATCCGAATTTTATAGGAATCTTAAGATTTATATTAGGTCATTATTATCTAAAAATAAACAATAAAAACATAACCACTAACAGGGTTTTAAAACCAAAATACAAATATAGATTAATGTTAATTGACATGATAGAACAAATTGGTAATATAATAACTGTTAAAATAAAATAATAAAAAGGAATTTAGATTAACTGTTGATCCGCTCTTACAATCTGATGTTGACATTTATTCTAAAATTAGCTCAGGTTGTTTTAAAAACACATCTTGTTCCTATTGATAATATTTGATGAACATTCATCAATGCTATTTAGCGCACATAAATAGCTCACTAAAAGCAACACAACAAGTGAGATGGCTACTCAAACATTGAAACGGAAGAATTTGATTAAGCCTTAAATAGTAATGCAAAAGGCCAATAAGATAAACCGGAACACATATTTTCAAATGATAGAGTCTTACTTCATTTCTTTATTAAAGGAGTAGGTCACACTTTTCATTCGAGTTTCTAACAGAGCTACTGATGAGTGTACGTTCTTTATGATAAAGTTGAAATCAAGTATTTCTGAACAGGGGCATATGATCGAAACCATTTTGTTACAGAATACATAGCATTATGAATATTTATTTGATATTACACATGTGTTTGATAATAACAAACTGTATTGGTGCCAATATTTGTCCAGATTCATGGCCTGTAGCAGACACAGTTGTTCACATGAATTCTTGTTACTTAATGGATACAGCTGTATCGACGAATTTTAATAGCGCAGGAGAGGCTTGTGATGAGATTGGTGGTCAGCTAGCGGTCATTGATTCGATCGAAGAATACAGCGCAATAAAGACATGGCTATTAGGTAGAGGTATGTATAATAACTAATTATCATTGAGTGGCAAAGCAAACCAATAATTGGTATGTGATTGATAAAAACAACTTTATTGTAGGCTGTGGTGAGATGACTGAAGTGTGCCATCGTGTTTGGTTGGGTGCAAAATTTAGTACAGACGAAGGACAGTTTTCCTGGACAACAGGTTATTCTTTTATATACCAGACTAGGTTTTAGTATATAGCAAATATGATTAATTAAACTATTGAATATAATTGTTAGATTAATAAGTCAATGTTAACATCTTTAATTGTTTCTTAGACTAGCCAATGGTTACACATATTTTGTCACAAATAAATATGATAATCACATGCACATCATATTAAAATTAAAAGGACCAAAAATAACAATCCCATTGACTTTGTGATTGATTCGCATTATTATTTTTATATTCGTCAATATTGATCAACATATGCATCATTTCAAAGACTCATGACTAAAGACGTTGAACTCCGATTTTCTTTTCTCTATCCTCTTCCAAACGTGCTCTCCAGATAAAGCACTAAACATAGCGCAGGTATGGTTTTCAAAAACCACATTTTCTTGGCGTGAAAGATAATTTGTTTATATTTGAGGGCACCGCGGGTCGCGATAAGAAGACATAAAAGTAATGGGTTCGATGACAAGTAGGGGGAGTACGGGGTTTCATCTTTTTTACACACTATGCAAGTATTTTATCCCTTGGCACATATTATACAACGATTTCAAATGACATGTTTTCATTAAGAATATCAGTTTATAAGACCACAAATATCTTAAAACACATGAATTATCGTAATTATGCATGAAATCCTACTAGGCTATGTAAACTCCTATAAGTACATAATTCTAATGATGAGCGATTATCTATTATTAATGTTATTCAAAGGAAAAATGCACACTGATGAAATATAAAACACAACAGCAACATATTTGGTTAAAATTAAATAATGTCTTGCGAGGGAAACTCATTCACATTTATTTAAAGCATGCACCTTCATATTACCAGAAAAATAACGGTAGTCGCAGATGATATGGATGGATGAATCAAACGACCATATATATGGCACTCACAAGCGATAACACAGCTTGAATAAACATTTGCGCTTTAAAAATGCCTCCAGATGACTCGCTATTTTTAGAATTTTAGAAGATTTGAATGCGGGGCAATGTATCGAAAAAAACACTAGTTGAACGTCTTTAGTCATGAGTCTTTGATCATATCAGCTGGATTGAATTTTGGAATTATATCTTTTGAATTTCAAAGGTGTCTCGGTTTTGTGCGACTCCTATCTTTGGACTCTCGCAGTACACTCCTGTCGCACCGAGATCTTTGGAGACAACTTAGCCTTGCAAGTAGAGCAGAGCGATAGTGGATCTTTTATAGGATACCCTGGACACCTTAATCTTCCTTTTCTCTGTGAATTCACATCTACAGGTACAGGTAACTAAGTGGATAACTTTAAAATTTGCATATTTTCCAATGTTTATCTCCAAAAGCTCAATACAAACCAATCATGGTTGTTAAACAATATTTAAACAAATTTATAAAACTTTATGCTAAGCAACATACAATAGCAAATAATAATATATCAAGAAATTGATATAAAGAAACTCTTCGTGCAATTGTCAAATATAACGACTGACGTTAAAAGATATGGATGCTGCGACTAATTTGAAACGAAGTCAAATTGATATATATTTTCGTTTCCACATACACACTTGTATATAAGATTAAATCATTTGATATTTCATTAGCTTGGTTTTGGGTTTTGACTTTGCTTGCAACATCAGTATAGAGTTTTATTTATGTGAGGATATTGAGAAAAGTGTGCATGCTAGTACGATGGCAAACATGATTCAAAGTTTTTGTAAATTATTAGAATTTAATTTCAATTTTGTATCTTTATATATTAGCTCATTACAATGCTCATTCACTCCTTGTGGTAACAAAATAGGCAACGCTTACTAGAATATTGATCAAAGCATTTACATAATTTCGCTCAACGTCAATACGTTTTGAATACAAGTATGAGGACTTGCCATCGTTCAAGAAATTAGTTCACTGTGTTTTTTTGTAAATAAATAGATCTATGATAAATCTTTAATTTTAAGAATGGACTTTTGCAAAGTCATCCATGTCGAATTTAAGATATCCATTGATATAATTTATAATAAACATATAAATGTATTTAATTTACAGGCGTAAGAAGGACAGAAACTCAACTCTTTGTAAGAAATGAATCACCGTTCAACAGCTCCTTTGTGGCTGTTCTCCTAAACACAAGGTTAGTGAATTTTAATTTGTGGTTTCAAATATAATCTTAATTATATATTTGATTTGCAAGTCCAAAACACCGGAAACCATTCTCTTAATGACATACCTTTATATGATATTTGGATAAAGACTTCTCTAAACACTATTATTCCACTAAGTAACTTTCAATTTATACTTGCTATGATATTTGGAATATTAGAAGCCGCATCGAGTGTGCAACAG
>LQRL01091800.1:4295-16389 GCA_001703475.1 Hydroides elegans | reverse complement strand
CAAGATTGAGCATCACTAAGTTATCCAATGCCTGTAGCCCCTCTGAAAACAAAGCAAGTGCAATTAATATTTGATATTGAAAAATGAATTTGTCATTTTCCAGTATAAAAGATATATATGTAAACAAATTCAATTATATAAATTATAGGTAAATAATTTAACCCTTACAAAAATTATTATTTTTACACAATGCATTTTTTTTCTTAATAAAAATACATTGTATAGATATATGTATTGCTGTTGGATTATAAAGGTCGGTTTGTCACCATAAATGATTTTAACATTAAATGTTAATTTATAATTTTTGCCGAGTTAAAACAAACCAAAATAAAGTTCGCAGGCTGTGGCTCAAGGTAGCATTGATATATTCTCATTTACATTTTATAATAGACAAAATATGAGGTGAGATCATTGATTACCTAAAGATGTGATCATGTTCATGCTTAAATTGAGATACACCAGATTGGTAAGTCCAGCCAATGAATACAGCTTACTGATGTGGTTCTTCGATAAATCAAGTCTCTCCAGACCAGAGCATTCTCCCAAACAACCCAGGTCTGCAATATCTTTAAACAAAGCCAAGTTGCATTGGATATAAGAAAACATTCATGGTTGTTGTTAATAAATTTATAGTGTATAGAATTCTATTTATGTATTAATCACATTTCATTGAAGATATACAAATTACAATCATTTAGAACGGGGTGACATATGGGTTGCATAGGTTTTAATTTGGTAGGGTTAATCAGGTTTCTATTATCAATAGCTGATCAGCTTAGCATTATGGAATGGCACAAAAATACTATAGCAAGTAACATTTAAGTTTAACCATAATTTTTGAATCCGTATCGAATTAAATAAATGAATAACACGTTCCTACTATCGGCATTTTAATATATTATCTCATGCATTGAGGTCTAGACTCTAGAATGAAGTTGGTGTCGAAACTTTTTCCCCAGCGTTTTATCTCTTTTATTCATAAAAAAACCTTTTGAATAGTATATATTTAATATGTTGTTCAAAATTATTTTACCTTAAAACAATTCCTGTTATATAACTCATTTATGGTCAATGAACATGAAACATGAAGTGGTCAGCTTCATTATAGCATCTCGAAATTCCCATTTGTTAAATGTATTTGAGAATACAGCAATCAAACATTTATAGCAAACGTCACAGAGAATAAGGTAACAAGAAATGGGAATGAGACAGAATAATGATCAGATATAAATAAGAATGAATCACTTTAGTTTATGAAAACGCAATGGAATATGATAACATGCACAATAGAATCCACTTACCCATATCTCTTAGAATCAAGGTGTGAATACTTTCAATGTCAAATTCTCCACTCATAGATTTTAGCATTGGTTTCGTCAGGGATCCTGTAAGAAAAAAATAAAATCATACAGTAGACTCTCTTTAATCGGAACACTGTTAATCGGAACTATCGGTTAATCGGAACCACTTCCGTCGGTCCTGCCAAATAGCTCCATTTAAACCAATGTAAAAGTTCCGATTAACGAATACACTGATAATCGGAACCCGAAATGGCCTAACAAGTCCATTATTTCAACTTTTCCAATACCGGGTAACTAAATTGTATTACATTAACTAAATACCCATACAAACTAAGTTCTTTGAGGTGCATCTTTTATTTACAATGTACACAAAGCAGGGAGGGGTACTGATTAAGGGTTTCATCCCAAGAACTGACAATGTTGACACTTTGCTATCCCTCATATCAGAACAAAGCATTCATACATTAAGATGCATGTCCATAAACATTAAGAAAGGGGAATTAAGGTTTTCGCCGGAGTGAAGTTACCGTTAACTATAAAGGGGTTTGGGATTAAGGGTTTCATTCATAAAACATACGGAGTAAAGGCACACTTGACTGTGTGTCTGTTGAGATGTGTGATTTAGATTAAAGTGTTTGCTTTATATGAAAGAAATATGGATGTGTTAAATTGCATGTAAAATAACAAAAAATAATATTTTGTAGCATTTTAAAATTAAAGAAAGATATGGTACTTCTTGACTTGATGATTTCATGCATATACTCGACCTCTCTGAACGCAGAAGATAAAGCAAGATGTAGCTTTTGCAAACAAATAAGGCTTTGTCATTTTTGTCAAAAAATATTGAAAAATACTGTTAATCGGAACCCACGGTTAATCGGAACCGATTTGATTGGTCCCGAGGAGTTCCGATTAACGAGAGTCTACTGTATTATAATTGAGAACCCAAAAAAACACTATTTTATGGAATGGTAAATCCGATTGTATACCGTATACCACAATATTCGCGGTTTATCGAAAAAAAAACAATCCAAGATAGCATCTAATGAAAGCATCACAGAAAAAAGAAGGTTAACAAAATAAGTATCATTAAGATACATATATTTTTTTGATCTTTTATAAATTTGACCACTTTCGGTTTGCCGTTTAAGTCAAAAGGATGCATTAACATAAGTATCAGAGTTATAAGACCTGCAGCCAAAACGATACATTGTGCATCATGAATATCCTTTGAACTTAAAGGGCGGCTCTAGCACATATATGCTTTAAATGAACCCCTTATGCGGCGGACAAGTGGGGTGAAAATCCTCCAATTCCATTCAGTTCACAACCCCATTATTTCGACAAGTCTGGTTATACTGAACCTAGGCGTTGAACATCTGTGCAGTATATATTTTGTAGCTTTAGACAATGCATTTACACCAAAGTGACGCGGCAAAGAAATGTGCGTCTTGTTTATAAACAGACGCACGAATAGCAACTTCATCCGAATTGGCAGGGGGCTAAAAGGCATATCAATATGCCCAAATATAATGAGCCATATATTAGGTCTCATCTCCTTCCCTAATTATGTCTAGTGTAGTGAACCCGAGGACTAATATCGGCTCTATCGAAATCAGTCCAATGTCACATTTACTTCTGAAATTAGGTGTACAATTTGATATGAGCATGTATCATTAAGCTATTTATTCTCTTTATTTACATATATTTGAGGCATGTCTGTGAACAGTCACTAGCTGTGTCTTTTCAAACAAGAAGACAATTTTATGGAAGGGATTTCACTTTGATTACTCTGAATAATGCCCGTTTAATTAACTGTCTTAAATAAACACATTGTAACTTGTCGCTTCGTCAACAAATTGTGCGTTCACTTTCCTTAAAATCAATTATGAGGGATGCGATTTGAAAATACAACGACGAAATATACGAGGTTTAAGACCGTGTGTGGCCAAGTTTTCGAGGGTTTTCTGTAGCATTATTAAACCGCTAATAGAACTGATCCTAGAACAATAAAGACTGGCCTAATATCATATTGAAGACATGAATTATTATGAAAATAAAATACCATTTTCAAACAGTCATTGCTATGGACAATAGGCCCTAAATGTTACCCCCTCCCACTTTTCGCTTTTTAATGGTGAATTCAAAGGTAGTTGCCCTTACCAAGCAATAACATTTCACTATAACAGTTCTTATTCAGACACTTATACTCTCAAAATGAAACACTCGTGTCGTTTCTAATGACTCTGACCAAGGATCATAGAAGAAGTAATTGTAATAGTAGAAGTAATAGCAGTAGTAATAGTAGAAGAAGTAGTAGTAGTAGTAGAAGTAATAGTAGTATAAGTAGTAGTAGAAGTAGTAGTAGTAGTAGCAGGGTTGTGTCGGGTCGGGTATTTTGCTACCCGATAACCTGAAGTCGATACCCGACCCGTTACCGACACGAAGTTCTCAGAACGTAATTGTTTAGGGTCTCGTTTACATTAACTCTGCAGTCTTGAATTCCTCGCATTCTACAAAACGTGTTCCAGAGTATCCTCCGCTCCTGTTCTACAACACATGCATTCTCCTCGGTCAAGAAAATTCAGATGCCGACGTTTTCCAGTCGTTAACATATCACCTATCTGAAGGTGCGCCATCGCTCTCGAATTCCACGACCAATCTAGGGGCGGAACTTTCCCGAAGTCAGCGTCGCCACATGCAAAGTATCTCAAAGACCTCTTTGTCGCCACTGTGGCCAACCAGTAATTCCTAACCCATTCTTCCTTCTTGCATCTCACATACCGTTTGCATATTCATTCCGTTAAGTCTTCCATATCCCATCCAAAGGCATATTTACAACACAAGTGGCGAGTTCGTGGCGCAGTTGGTAAAGGCGACCGGCCAGTAATCAGGAGGTCCCTGGCTCAAGCCCCGCTGGAAGCACTATTGATTGACTGGTTGAGTCATAACGGACTCCTCGCCTAGGGGTATAATGTCCTTCGCACGGGACTTAAAGCTGGAGGTGCCGTGTACGGGTCCTGTCCCTGGCACGTTAAAGACCCTTCACTGTCTTATTTAAAAGAGAAGGGGAAACCCGGACAGTAGAAAGCTCTGGACCTTCTTCGGTCCCGACCCAATAATGCCCTAATGGAATTCTGGGTTGTATATGAACAGAAACACAAAAAAAGTTCCTTGTTCGTTTTCTCCGAATTCCCGATTGCCAATTTTCCGCCACAACCTGCCTTCATACAACTTTGCTCCAGCAGTGGTCAGTGAAGGCAAATCTCTTCGCATATACAAGGAACATATAGTTCGCCCGATGTTCCATCCCCAACCAACCCAATAGTCCACTTAATGACTTATTCCCTCGATGCAACCCCCACTGGATGTCCCCAATATGAACCTCCCCATCCTATTTTGTTCTCTATTCATAACCTTGCCCATTATTATCGGCCATGGTAGAATCTCAGATGCATATATTAAGCACATTTTCGAAAAGAATGTATTTTTAAAGGTATCAACGCAGCACATGAATATCCAATTTTTTTAATTTGTAACTTATTCAATTCCCACATGAATAAGCATGTATATATCTCTCTACTCGTAGAGTCAACTGGGATCAATACTGTTATACTCATTCCAGGAGTCACCACATTCCACAACTCAAATTTGAATGGGCGATAATATAATAGACCATATAATATGAATGTTTTGCATCCAAACAATGAACTGTTCAGTCAATATTACCATCTCCATCTGCCATGGCGTAATTCTTATTAAAAAAGAAAGCACTGAGGCTGTAATAAAGTTCAAAACAGATAAAAACTAAACCAAAATATTTGGTTGTCGATGTAAATATAGGAAATAACCAACTGCTTTAAATCAATGAAAAATAAACTTGCATTTGTTTTTTTTTTAAGTGTCTCAATCGGTTTCAGGTATGTTCACCTGTTCTGAAACGGATGCTTGTATAAATAAAGATAAAAATCAGTGATTGACCGATAACAATAATATCAAACAAATGGGTTATTCCGAAAAATATCTTAAACATACTAATGGTTTATTTTACAGCCTAAAGCTGTTAAAATTTTATTGTAAAACTTGGCCAACTCACCAAGTCCCAGGCTAAGTCCACTCGAGGGCCTCGGCGATGTATATTCCAGGCAGTTGGCGAACACATGCGATGTAACTCACAGGTACCGAAGCAGGTCGTCATTAAATTTGGAATAGTTCACCGAAGATCCTCAGTGATCACAGGTAAAAGCAGCACATAATATTATCCAAGTACCATAAACTTTAGGCATGATCCAGTGATTATGTCCAAACACACATATTGAGTTGCCGAAGAATGAGATGCCGCTCTTCAAACTCTGGACGTCAACTGACTTAACATTATTTACATGGGGAAGATTTGCGCCAGTTTAATCCTTGCGCGGCGTAGTATAAATCCACAAAAGTGTTATATATGTTGATTTAGTTGATCTAAAAGTTGGTATTAGTGGAGAGTTAGCACAAAAAATCATTTTCGGGATGACACTTTTGGTAATCCATATAAGGTATGTTAGATTTTAAAAAAAAAGTTAGTTGTGCTGATGGTGGTTGCTCTTAAGAGTTTTTCACGAACTCCAAACATACTTTTCACAACCTTTTATCGAACCTTTTATCAACCTTTTATCGATCAATGTGCCCAAACTGTACATTATGTTTAAAGCTCATATGAAAAAATTACCTGTAAATGTCCAAAAATAAATCAGTTTGAATGTTTATGCTAATTATTGTTTAAGAATTGTAAATAAATTCAAAGTCAAATATGTAAGAACTGCTTTAAAAGCTAAAACTCTTAGCATTTATGGTGTAAAAGTATTCAATACAATTTCTTTTAATTTTAATAAAGCAGCCACTTTATTACGGTTTAAAGCCTCGAAAAATATAACCAGTAAGGTAACTCTAATAATTACCCGTCCCATCTTGGTAGTATTATGCAATGTATTGTCGTTTTGTTGATGTATTTTTTAAATAATTTGTAAATAATCAGTTTATTTTTAGATATTAATTGTTTGTGCATTTATAAAATATGTGAGGGAGGTTGCGTAGTAGGCATGTTTATTTAAAAGTATGACACTTCTCTGACACACCTGTTCATTAATTCCGTTTTTCCTATATTATTGTGAACTGTTTTTTTTTTATATAATTTCAATTAATAAAACGATTTGAATTTGAACTCTATCCGGTTTGTTTGCATTTTTCTTAACGAATACATGGATAAACACTTCAATAGACAATGTGAACAATAGTAATTAAATTTTGTAACTTTAATTTTAAAATGTTTTTAATAAATTAACTTTTAACGAACTATATATACCTAATTCGGGAATAGTTACGGCGAATCTGATGATGACATTTTAAGTGAATTTGTTCGATTCCACAAATATTGGGCACAGGGGTAAAATATGGTACATGTATATAGCTTTCCATAACACGGTCGATAAATAATTAGAATAACACACCACTGTTGTTCAGATTTCCATCATCAGTTATTTATATGTGGATGTATATATTTATATATCAAAATCATTACTAATAGTTTCTTCAACAAGGTTTGTTTAGTGATAACTTACCCATTCAAATTATGCAAAATATATTTTTGAAGCTCTGTTTTCAAAAAAAAAATCGATGAGTGTTATATAGAAAATCAAAATAAACATTGTTTTGAAATGATCGTCATGTGAATATACTAATATCAAGAAACAAATCGAGTTTTGCTATATGAAAACGGTGCAAGCTGGAAAATTTGCGGTCGTGTTTCATCCATCAGCCATAATATCGGAAGTATATATTCCTTTCCCTATAAAGTGTAATTTATTTTTTAAAAAAGGTTATACATCTCCTTCAAAAAATGGTGTAGAGCTTTTCGAAAATGCTAAATTGTTTATGAGAATTCAAAACAAAATATCTAAAATGGAGAATAAAATCATCATTTGATTTTAGCTGGTTGCGCTTAAGGTCACCTGACATATGATCATGTGACCATTGTTTAGCAAAAAATAAAACAATGTTAAGTTTTTATTGTTTTTGAACCTACCAAGCATACTTTTCATATCAAAATTGCTGTTTTGTATGAGGTTTATATTAATGTTATTTTGTGAGTATAAATATTGCGAATTTTCATCTTGGGATATCGATATAGTTGCAAATTTGTCTTGCATTGGTGTTTTTTAGTCTGTACAAGTCACTTAGTCAGTCGGATTAAATCTCATATGGCATAGATTTTTATTGTATGTTCTTATGACCGTCATCCCTAATGTTAAGACCCAGATGCAACAATAAATGGACTAATAACCTTATGTTTTTGTCTGTCATCGCTTTTCTGCTGACTGTTAGCTCCAGATTGGTTACAACTTGTACCCCATCCGTTCGGTCGCAGACATACAATCAGGGCTATTTTAGAGCTAACCGACTGTAATCTTTTGATTATGACAATGAGTTGTGAATGCGTTTGTTTCAGTTTTAGGCCCTAACCTTAAAGTTATGGACCTTTAGAGTTGGGGTGTCCGGCTGTCTGTCCGTCCGCCTGTCATCGCGTTCTTGTACGGGCTTGAACTTTTGAACTGGAGGTCATAGCGACTTGATTATACAAGGTGCAAAGGAAATGTATTAGGTGTGAAGATGTGCCTTTTTGAAGTTTTGGCCAAATTCGCCACCGGAAGTTGACTGAAAATTTGCCAAATATGCCTAAAAATAACGTTTTTTTTTCTAAATATAAGCTTGTGCGGGCTAGAACTAGAATAGAAGGTCATAGTTGCTTGGTTATAAGCTCATATGAGAGGTGTTTGTGTGAATATGTGCTTTTTAGCCCCCAGCCAACCAATTTAGCTGAGGGCTATTGCTATCCCCCATTCCGTCTGTCCGTCCGTCTGTTAACATTTGCCATGCCGTGTTTTGTCCGCGGCATTTTGGTATGAAACCTTTGTCCTAGGGGTCTGAAACTTCACACAGTGAAAGAATATTGCAGATGTGCAACGTCGAGGTTTCAGTTTGATTGACCAAAAATTGTCGAAATAACGGGGGTCTGAGCTTAGACAAATTTGAGATATTTTGGGATATTTATACAACACTTTGTCCACTGCACGTTGGTATGAAGCCTCTGTCGTACGGTTCTGAAACTTCACACAGTGACAGAATATATATTGCAGATGTACAACGTTGAGGTTTCAGTTTGATGGACCAAACAATTGTTGAAATAACGGGGGTCTGAACTTAGACGAATTTGAGATAGTTTGGGATATTTGTACAGCACAGAAAGACTACGCGTATATTGTGACGTTGTGAGGACTACGTTGTGTAGACGAATATGTAAGGGCAACGTTGTGAGAAAGACGTTGTGAGAAAGACATTGTGAGGAAGATGTTGTGAGAAAGATGTTGTAAAAAAGACGTTGTAAAAAGACATTGTGAGAAATATATTTCTTTTGACCTCCTTCGTTTAATCGACAAATATTCGTGATAAAGAATGTTTTGCATAGGCTGGGGGCTTTGCATCTCTGATGCCTATGTTTGACAGTTTCGACCTAATTAGTCACCGCAAGTTGGCCGAATTCGGCCGGTTTGGTCTAAAGTTTTCAAAAATTTTCCAAAACATGAGCTTATACGAGATAGTCATTACCCATTGGAATTGGGGAGCGTTGGGGCCTTTTCGTGTTTCACAAATACTTCCCTGTTTTCGAATTTGGATCCAATATTTTTATTTTTTGATATAGTATTAAATAAGTTCATAACATAGTAATAAGCAATTAACCAAATACTCAAGACAAAGTGTCTGGTATTTATAGGTGCTTACAAGTATAGTTAGGCCCTATAGAGTTGGGGTGTGCGTTATTGCTTTTTTTTTGTACGGGCTATATGAGTAGATTTTGAACGGAAGGTCACAGAGACTTAGTTAAAGATCCAAATAAAATGTGTAGATATGCCTTTTGACAGTCTCGGCTTAATTCGATTATGGCTGCCGTGATGGCTTATAATGTGGGGGGGGGGGGCGCGGGTGTAATTCTCGTAACTTTATTGGTACACCGTCAAACTATCATCACAATAATATAGAAACACATTTTTAGTAAAGATTCACATATTCTTAGATTCGACAGATACACAAATATGAATAGTATGATATGTAAATAGCGATAGAGGGTTGAGTTTTCGTTCACTTTACCTTCTCGAGTTGACAACTTACACATGTCAATTAAGTATATATTTATTCTAGATAGATTTTTCTGGCATTTTGGAATATGAAAGAAGATATATTTTAACTCTCTACCGCCTTCATAATCAATCACGACATTCTTCGGTATTAAAACATAAGTTTGATCAATATTTACAAATGTAAGTGCCCATCCCCGGGCCATGACAAACTTGTAAGTCAAGTTTATTCTGACTGGTATCCGATTGCTCGCTAAAGACCTAAACAATTGGTTTCCGGTCGTTCCATCGTCGATGGTCGATCCGCTATAGGAGGCGGATGTGGCCAAAATTACTAAAAATAGCGTTTTTTTTTTCGGAACATTATTTTTTATATAGCAGATTATATAGTCACATAATAATTATTTCTTTTCAAATTCACGATAAGTACACTTAGATGGTTTCTGTTTTTTTCTCAATATACTCATGTTAATGTATTTGAATGTCGCTGAACGAATAGGTCTGGTGACATTGACGCGCCATGAATCAAGACAAGAAGGTTGGTTTCATGGTCCATCTTTATACAGATGTACCTGTAACAGGAGCCGCCAATGCTACGCCTTCATCCATTCCGTCTTATTTGCATGTGCAAAAAGCAGATCTGCCAGGTATACAAGTCTTAGTGATTCGAGTTATATAAAGGGTTAACACTTTTGTTTGCTTTTTGAAAGAAAATAACTTTATTGTGTTATTTGCAGCTGGTAAGTTGCAAGACTTAATGATATTGGCTTAAATTTGTGCAATTTATATAACCCTGCTTGAAAACAGAGATTAGTATTTCTTTTTGGCTCTATATCTTCAGTTTATATTGACTACAACATTATGTTTGATATTGTAGATTTTTGGTAGCAAGTTTTAAGCTTGATTTTAATGAATTTTGTTTATTGTATCTTATAGCGCCCTTGCCGAACGTCACATTAAAAGTTGAAGCCTTAATTTGTTACGCATGTAAAAATCTGAAAATTGGAACTACTGCCTTTTATTTATTTGGGCTACAAATGTTAAAAGATGAGCCGAGCAAAGATCCAGGGCCTTATCTCTGGGTACCACCAAACAAGGTACACAGCTTTCAATGTACCGACTAATGTACGCAGTATATTCACAAGTGATATTCACGAGTGATATAAATGTTGTGCTTCATAAACTTCACAAATAGTTGGATTAAAAGCTTCGTGTTTCAATATTCATCCTCGAGAAAAGGTATCTTAAGTTCAACAACAAATGAATGATGACTAAATATAACTGAGTTGAATTAAAATAACTAGTACATTCAATAACGCTACACTTTGTAATCATATACAGGCCACATTTAGTATAAATTAGGTTTGGTTATAAACAATTCCTTATATTCTTTTCAGCTTTTAGAACGTGCCGAAGAAACATTGCAGCACTTTATGTTGCGCATTCGCTATATTCCAACTCCGAGTCGACTTGCTTCTGAGTTGGATAAAGTCATCAACTATTTCTTCTTGCAATGTAGACATGATTTTGTCACAGATAAGATCACGTAAGATTTTTTGTGGCTCTTTTATTGCATATGAAAATGATCGAAAATACCTATATGGGATTATCTGCCGAAATTTAAATGAAAATGTTCTCTTGAACTGTTTTAAAAATACCCCTGTATACGTACTTGATTGCAAATGTGTATATTTTAAGCAAGCGGTGTTCTTTGTCTCAGTAGATGAATGTGTTCTCATTTTTAGCAAGCATTGTAAAACTAATCTCGCTGATTCCAAAAGAAAACACAATGAAATAATGACAATATAATGGCCATATACTTATTAAAAGGAATTGGAAACGACAGAACTCTTTCAAGATCACATTTCGCGATCAGAAATTTAAAATCATAGAAAATATTTAAATAAGTTTGTGAATTTATTCGTATAATACACAAATTTTCAAGTTTCACTTGCTGGTAAAATATTTAATACTTTTCCCCATTCTAGAATCTCGGATGAATATAAACTCCAACACAAACTTGGGCTCGGTGTCATCGACAAGCTACGATGGGGCAAAGAATTTAACTTGGACCCATTGTTCGTCAAGAAGACAAAGCCTTGGTCATTCTTGCCCGCAAGCACAATGCGTAAGACATCCTCATTTTATGAGAGTGAATATAAAATTGATATTAGAATGTAATGATTGAGCCAATGCAGTAGCATTAAGGGGGTTTGAAAATGCAAAAAAAAAAAAAAAAGATTGCTTGGGAATCATGCTACTTGGACTTATATTAGCGGAAAATACCTTTGACTTCAATTTTGAAATGGAATGGTAAATGAAAACGCATATTCATTGACATTGTATTTTTGAAATTTTAGATATAATGTTTAAGAAAAAGCCCTGGTTATTCTGGTCCACAAATCCCATCCGTAAGGATCCCTTTTGCATTGCATTTAAACGTCTTTTATATGAAATTAACAATAAAGAATAAAATTGTTATTTTTAAAAATATGACCTAAAAATGGCAATTTTGACAAAATTCCTTTTTAATTGGAGACTTGGGATTTAATAAAAAATGAAAACGTGGATGCAAACAGTCATGTGAATCTTTCAATTCCAGAAAAATTTAAGAATTTCTTT
>LQRL01091799.1:1026-18352 GCA_001703475.1 Hydroides elegans | reverse complement strand
TGATCGTATATGTATAGCAGTTGTGATAAAAACCAACAAGTCAGTGTTTTATACATATACCAATGTTAACAAGAATAGTAGTTCTGTTTGTAATTGAATATAGTTTTTTCAATAGGCAATATCTTATTAAAAAAACATAATTCACAATTGGTGATGATTTTATTGGCCTGATAACCGTTTTCTAGCATATCATTTAGAACTGTTTTATAAATTGGATCAGGTTAATTTATCAGACATAAAGGTTGTTGCGATTTTTATATTAAACCTATATATTTTTTCTATTATTTATTATGACTTACTTATATAGATGACATCTTGTTCATGAACCAAACTAAACGGTTGCATTGATTGATCATACGCCATCAGAATACAGGTCGTTCCATTTAATTTCGCATGTTTACAACCATTTTCAATTTGACATAGTCTTGCACATTCTCGCTTAGAATTAACAATTCGTTGTGATATGTGATATGATTCAACTGCCTTGTTTGCAAGAACAGTATAATATGTATCCACCATGTATGCATCTGTAATTGTGCATAATATGAAATGTGTTATACAAAATACTATAATCGACATGCCTTTTGACATAATTGTTATTTTATCCAGACACATTGAATGTAACGCCAAACTTATTATTTTCATAAATTTATATATTGCTTCAACTTGTTCATTTTAATACACTTTATAACCGAGACAACGTTTGGGTATGAGTAATATTAGATGTGTATGACGTTCACAGGTTTTACAGGTCAAGTAGGGCATGAAACACGTGTTATAATATGTGCTGATTACCATATCATTATGATAAATGTTTTCCTGGAAATCGTATAATTATTCATGAATTCTGTTGAGCAATATGTAAGTTATTAGCAAGGGTCGCGCCTCTCATGCGTGCTTCATTAAACACGTATGTAATATTGATGACAAATATGATTGATTATAATAAGCATTTGGAAAATCAAATATTCAACTTGATTTGCTAACTATGTCTAAAACGCATTCATTTAGAATAACAAGATATGCCTGATTAGTTGAAAGCACGTTGGCTGCTAACTTCGTATTTATGAAAACAAATATAAAGCAAAAGAATAATTTCAAGAGTCTGTTTACCTCGAGTATGGTGAAATCGCATTTCTCATATGATCGAGGTGATTTCAAAGTCCCATCTCTTATGTATACTTCTTAGAAACCACGGTTAAGTCGAATTTGCAGATTATTCGAGCTTTATTCGAAATCTCGAGAGCTTCTCAAAGAAGACATTTTTCCGAATATCTCCTATATCACATTATAAACTCGCGACACGCTCTACTTATACATTAAAATTGTTTCATTTGAGTACGTTCTTCTTTTAGATTTTATCGAAATCAACTAGATAGACTATTTACTTGTTAACTATAGGAAACTTAAGAAACTATAAATCGCCAAGTCCGAAAACGTGTACGTTTGTGACAATAATCGACTTACAATAATTATACAATACAATAATCCGCAATTTTGATTACATGAACCTGAAAAAGATGCATTACAAAACCACCATTAGCCTAAGGCGCGTGCACATAAAAAGGTTAAAAAAATGCACATAATTTGAATGTTTGAATTTCGTCTTTTTTTCTTCAAGTGAGATTGGTATGAAATACATTACAAACATGATTTGTGATATGTTTGCCTGTTTGCGTGCACGCGCCTTGACTGGCAGTAACTGCAGAGTTCAATTCGAGTTGGGGTTTGATATGTGATATTATAAAACTGCATTGTTTGCAAGAACAGTATAATATGTATCCACCATGTATGCATTTGTAATGACAAATAATAAAATGTGTATGTAAGCGATCAATATTATGAAAATGGCTTTGGTCATAGTTATGATTTTTTCTCAATAGCTGTTTAGAAATTATGAAAGCATAATCCGTCATAAACTTCGATGTACAATTTACCAGTTGCATAAATGTGTTAAATAGAAAATTTTGCTACTAAGTTATTACTTATTCTAAGCATATTTATTTACGTTATGTTACGTTATTTGTCACACACATCAATTTAGCATGAGCCAAGTGATTTAAAGCATTAGTACATTACTATATTATGTACATAATTATAACGATTTTCCTTATTACGTATTAAGCAAGGGTCTGTCGTCTCAAGTTTTTTTTATTTCGTGTAAAATATTGATGACACATATAATGAATAAATACATTGATGTTGATGATCATATATGATACTTAATTAGCTTGCCCTGCTTATAACGTAATCATATAGAACTTCACTATATGTGTCATTGGTTGAAAGCACATTGCATTCTAAGTAAGTGGATACTAACCTAGAATTGAATAAATGTTTACATTTGTGAACATAATGTTTAATGACTTCATTTCATAATTTCATGTTAATGGAACTTAGCATCAGGAAAAAGCGATATTTTTTTTACTGAACATATTGCAGAGATCAAATTTTGATTTAAAATATAAATAATATGATAGAGGAATGTATCGACATGCAACGTTTGGAATAAGCGAGTTTAGGCTTTTAAAGACGACTAATATATTGCTAACTATGTACATCAAAACATTGGTTCGTTATTATATTAAACATTTTCCTTTTTAATAAAAGTTATATAAACTCACTCATTTTTAACATTAAATCATTACAAAACAACGCAAACTCTGCTCGAATAATGCATATACAAGAGGTAGATACGATATACATATAAACATATATACAATTATCTAGAAAGAAAATTTGTTCAGAAACAAAAATGCATTAATATTCGTTTGATATAAAGTACATTTTGAAAAGATTTTTCAACAGCACTCTCTGTTACCCTTGTAATAATAACCTCATGTAATGAGGCCGAGGATATACGTTTCTACACTTGTCCCTTATCTAGACTCTTATCGCTGCATAAATCCAAAGACACTTTATTGAACGAGGTGCATTAAGCGATTAGATGGTGTTTTTGGCATAGCTGAAAAACGAAAGTCGTTGTAATGCATGATAATTTGACGTGGCCACAATTTATGGATGACATACTTACGCAGTGTTATATTGAAAGTGGTTTTGCAAGACAAAGTGCATAGACGCTTATCGTGTATAATGAGGGATCATGTATTGTTATAATTGTTATTATCTAATATTGTAATCATTTAATGATAGTTAAAATTATATTAATTATTTCTAGCAAAGAGAAACATGCGATGATTTAAACTTGATATGTTATAATTATTAATCAAAAGCAATGACAAATATCAATGTATGTAATGAATGAGTGGCTTCCTTTTAGTTTGCACAACAAATGTTTGACGATAACAAACTATTTGCTCTGTCGTAAGCTTGAACGCCGGACTCGCATCACGTTTGTGTGTGTGAAGGTGGACGAATCTGAGGTTTCAATGAACATTTCGGGACTTTTACGTTTTGATATTGCTATTTTCTTTTCATAAAATACATATAATAGCACACACATTTGAACGGCTTCATGCAACATTATGTCAAGTCTGAAATTGACCTTTCGAGTAACATGGCATTGAATGTTGAAAATTCGTCATTGTTATCAGAATTTTCAAGCGGCCAAAAAAACAATTTACACGGAGCCCTTCATTTATATATCTTTCATCTATGTGTGATGTGTCAAACTCATACATTCACAACATAATCTTATCAATATCATGGCATATTGGCTGTGACCTGGTCGCCGAACAAATAAAAAATAATTGAGGATTTGAGCCATACCTTTTCAGTACAAACATTAATTGATTTTTTACGCTGACATCCTGATATTTCTCAAACAATTTTCAAAATTTATAATGAGACGTTTCTTATCTTAATCTAAGCAATAACCTCCAACCCACCCTTTATTATGCAGATATGTTTAACATGTATAAAGAACAGTACATAGAATATCCAATCATTTGCATTGATCCTTTTAAAATAAATGCCAAGCATTAAGCTTTACATATAAGCCAATGCCATATAATCAGTATTTGCGATTTGATGTACATGTGACCCAACTTGTTAACATTACAGCTTATAAAATATAGAGATCCTATAACCCCGTGAATCAATGAAGGACTAAATCGAATTAAATTGAAATGCCAATCTATGTTGTCAAACAGTATTGTTTTGTTTGTCTTTGACACGGCCCACATACGCGACATTGTGAGCCAGCTTATTGTTTACCATTTCGGACCTTCTATAAAAACGCCATATTCAGTCTGCAATGCTTAATATTGTTCTCAAAAACTGCCTAGCTAATTACATGTACATTTCCGAAATCAACAAGATAATAAATATCTTAATAACAATAACAATATCAAATAAACATCGAAATTTGTGGTTTCAAAGGTGTAATTCTCAATCATGCGACATTAAAATATATATATTAAAATGGAATTCAAACAGGTCGCGATAGTCAAATTTAAAATTGAAAAATGTTTTTTAATAAACTATTAATATACATATTTATATAGTCAAGTATGTTGTTTTCCTAGTTATTCTGTATATAAGCTGCTGTCGATCAATTGCGCATGAGTTCCACATCACTGCATATAATATGATAAGAATTACGAAACTGCTTGATACATTGTGAAGAACATTCAGGTCGAGTGGCTTCGAAAGTGTAGATTGTGCGACATTATTTCAAAAGCAAGTAGGACTATTAAATAAGTTTCCTTATTTTGTTGCATATGTTGATATAAAAATATGAATATATTTCCTAGCTCAGTCACTTTAAATTGCAGTTTTATGTTGTTTGCATTTACGGTAGTATAGTTCACTTGATATAATTTTAACATGGATAAACCAGCATTTCTTTTTACCACCGTGTTTCAATTCGTACTAATCAGAATATCTAATGGAAACCACTTTGAAAGTAAGTACTACGATCTACTTATATAGTTCAAATAGGCATGTGTTATGTTCTTATCAAATTACTATTTCAAAGAACAGCAATCGTTCCGTTATAATATCATTATGTGAATCATAATATTTTTCCGATAATATCATGTTTTATCACTATTCTTTAATAGTATTAAAAAGTGGTAGTGATTTTATAAATATTGCGCATTAGTTCTATAAATGGAATACAGTTTTAATTGGCAACCAAACCGTATTGATAAAGACAGAATATAGATTTGATGGGTTTTCAAATCAATAACATGATATCTCTACTCAGCTTGTACTAAAACTCGCTCATTGATACACTTAGCTCACATAACATCATCATGAGATCAGGATGCGTGCTGTGGAAACTGAGCTCTACATATATGATCACTTTTCACTTTACTTATCAAATAATTGTTATGATTTCATTTGTTATAGATGAACCAAACTGCAATCAATCCCTTGTATTTGCCATGAATGGACAATCCCATATGTTGCGTTATGACATGGTTACAGACGATTTCCATGTATTTACACCGAGTACGAACCTCGATAATGCTATGGCATTAGCGGTAGATCAAAGTGAAGGACTAGTATTTTTCACCGATGTTCATTTGAAGCACATTTATAAAAAAAATTTCAAGGATGGGACTAATGCGATTCTAATCAAGACTTTGCCTTCAGGTATGATTATATTTTTTTTTCACAAATAAATATATTGAATTTAAGATGCGCATTTATAATAATAGCCTTTGTAATACTTTTGGCATACTTTTAAAAATCATTGGATACTTAAGTGATATATTATCTATTTACACAATTGTGCGATTAAACGGTTATATTTTCATTTCAGGTTCTATAGCCGATTCTATAGCTGTCGACCAAAAATCTAAAAAGATTTATTATTCTGATTATGCCGAAGATAATTCAAATCCATTGAATCCCATTTATATATATGCGTACATAAGACGCATGCAATATGATGGCAGCAATACTGTTGATTATTTATCAGCAGGCTTGCAACGCCCGAGGGCTCTACTGCTCAATACCGGTGATGGGTATGAATACTAAAGTTGTTTATTTCTTTATTTCCATATTATTCCATTTTTATTTGCAAAAGAGTGTTTAAGTGATAAAACAATGGTCCTTTTTCTCTGTAAAGCTGAATTTAATACACACATAATGGTTTACTACTCAAATTGTTGATTTCAGTTAAATATATAATAACTTGTTTTTCAATTATTTGTTTTTGTTAAAACCAGATAAAAGTAGGGTTATGTCATATCATATCGGTAATCTAGAATGATTATATCCACGATATGGTTACTTTTAAATAGAGTACTCTACTACATTGACGCAGGCGATACGCCTCGCATTGCTGGAATCGATGATGCAGGCAATCATAATGTATTGCTAAGAGATGACCTCGTATACCCGAATAGCCTTGCAGAGGACTTTGCTAGTAAGCTAATATGATAAATGAAATATTAATTATAGTCATCTAAATATATTAAATTGAAAATAATATAGTCTCATTAATAGAATATTAAGATTACAGTGTTTTATAAACGTAACATAGCTATAAGAATAGAATGATAGCAATCTTTTTTTTCAGATAACCGAATATTCTATTGTGATGCTGGGACTCAAACAATTGGTGTGATAGATTTATTTGGACGTGGTCACACAATAATTAGACAAAATGATCCAGGTTTTCATTTTTTTGATATCATTCGAATCCACGATGAGCTGTATTTATCAAATTGGGAACCGGAGGAGAATAGTTTTAAAAGAGCGGTTGCGTATGTATACATCAATTAATTTTGTCACATATCGAGAACGAACGTAACAATGAGTGAGTTGAGACATAAATGATGAAGTGGTATGATATGAGTGAATCATCGCATAATTGATATGCATATGTTTCCATTCTATTTAAACATATATATATTATATTACTGGACTGAGAGTTATATCTTATTATTTTCGTGAGCATTTAAACGCTTTTATTGATACTTGATTATTTATTAATTATGACTTATTTTATATCTTACTTATAATATTTTCTTACATTATAGGGGTGTGATTGAAATAAATTTTGATGCATCTAATTCAAGTGCAATCATTACAATCGTTGGGAGTACGTATTATTCTATCAATTATTTAACTTGCTACATAAATGACGACCACACTATGGATAATCAAATGTAAAATATATAGTTAAGGTTGCAACTGTTTTTCGTGAATATATAATGCAATCAATGTATGGTCCTTAATATCAATGGATTCATAGTTTAAAGCACAAATCTAAATGGTAATTTTCAATTATCCATCGTAACTATCACAATGTAAATAACAAACGATTTAAGTCAGCCTGAATTAAAAATGAAGTGTAGAATTAGTTATATATATTCTTTTTAATAGAGGGATCAATCAAAGTAAACCGATTGGTCGGCATATGTTTCCCTGCTAATGGCCCTACACTGCCTTTTGGAAATGATGGGGATATTAGTTTCATCGCTGGAACCTTACCTACTACACCATCAACTACTGCTAGTGCTTCGACTACCCCTTTAACTACTTCTACTCCGACTACACCTTCCGCTTCTACTCCGACTACACCTTCCGCTGCAACTACTACTGCAGCTACTACTACAACCTCTTTAACTGCTTCTACTACGAGTACACCTTCCACTTCCACTTCTACTACGACTACACCTTCCGCTACAACTACTACTGCAACTACGATTACTTCCCCTTTAATTACTTCTACTACGACTGCAGTTTCTGCTACAACTACTGCTGCAACTTCTACTACTAGCCCTTTAACTACTTCTACTCCGACTACACCTTCCGCTACAACTTCTACTGCAGCTACTACAACAACCTCTTCTACTGCTTCTACTACCACTATACCTTCCACTTCCACTTCTACTACGACTATACCATCCGCTTCAACTTTTACTGCAACTACGATTACTATCCCTTTAATTGCTTCTACTACGACTGCAGTTTCTGCTATAACTACTGCTGCAACTTCTACTACTAGCCCTTTAACTACTTCTACTCCGACTACACCTTCCGCTACAATAACTAGTGCAACTACTACTGCTACCTTGTCAACAATTTCTACTACGACTATACCTTCCACTTCTACTACTACTGCAACTACTACTACTACAACTGCAACAACTACAAGTATGCTGTCAAGTTCATCAAGAACTACTCATACATCAATAATGAGGAGATCTACTGACACCTTGTCTACATCTACAACTATTGAGGGGGACAATTTAGTAAAATCTGGTTAGTGTGAACAGTGTGAATATTAAATGAATATGAGATCAATATAATTCATCCGTTTTATAAAACTATTTCAACATTATAAAACATTGAATTTTAAATATCACAATTAAATAACAGTTTTTAAATTTTTAAATAGCATTGTTAATGATAACAAAGAAAACTATATATACAAAGAACAAAAAATAAACGTTTAGGTCGATAAATTATAGATATTCAATCCCATTCCGTAGCATAAAGATTTTCTACGTTTATTGACCATTCCTTTTCCAGGTGGATCAGACTCAAGCAATCAATTGCTTATGATCATTATTGGCATGTCACTTTTGGCTGGAGTTGTGGTTGTAACTATCGTGGGAATAACCATCTGCTGCATTTGCATGTAAGAGTATATTATACGCGTCTATTTCAGTTCATACTTTGATAAGGATTTACTGTTATTTTCAGCACATTTGGAATACGATCTATTTATTTTTTTTGCAGTTACAAGATTGGATTATTGGACCATTTTAAATGTGAATGAAACGAAATAAAAAACCAAAAGAAAGTTCAATTCCTTTATTGAGGATATATTCTTTAAATATGATATTTTGGTGATATTTGATTGAGAATATACTATAATTGACGCGTTATCACATCCATAATATTATCGAAAACATAACATTAGTTAATGTTTGTATATTATTTATAAATCATTATAGTAAGCGGAGGAACAAAGACACGTCCACAACACAAAAAGGACCACTCAGCGCAACCAATGAAGCCTTTGATAGACCTAACCATATAACACCAATGGCCGTGGGCGACAAAGGTCAAGATCAAGGCAATACGGCTCCGCCTCGCGTAAGTTACCAACATCTGTCAAGACCAGCTGAAACAGAATCCGGAGTCTATGAGCAATTGCAAATTTATGATACCATCAACATCTAAAATAGTCACTAGATGCGACAGTCATAATTTGGCTGTATGTTACGATACGTTTGGTATGTAAATGTTTTTTGTTTGGTTTTATGTAAAATAGATAATATGGGCTATCCTTTATATGAAAAATAGTGAAAGAAGCAATACTAGAATAACATTTCAACACTAAAAATTGAATGATATATAAAACCGCTTTCAGATTACACTGTACATGGTTTTATGTAAAATGATAAAATGCGAATGATTTTTTAAATGACAAAAAGTGACATAAGAAATACTAGAATAATTCTTCAACATAAAAAGTGTATGATATATACAACCCCTTTCAGTCTACACTGCACATGATTTTATGTAAAATAATATAATTAGTTAGTTTTATGACCAAAATTGAAAAAGTCAAACTAGAATAACACTTTAACAGTAAAACGTGAATGGTATATAAAGCCCCTTTCAGTAAACACTTTAAATGGTCCTTTTATTCATTTATATTTCAGACGTGTTTATCAGATAAGTCACACACAGTGCCTTGTAGTGCGTTAAATTCCAATCGTATTTACCACTTTCTCGTATAAAGTTTCTTGTTTTTTTTTAATATCACTAGACTTTAGACGCAAACATATCGCGACAATCATTTTACTGTTTAAACTTTGCTAAGTTATATAATATTTGTTAACAAAGTCCTCATGTGTCGATTTCGAAACACGTATATGTTAAGCGCATTTAGTTTCTTATCATGTTTGTATGAAGTGTGTGTAATTTGCATGTGTGTAATGTATGCGACTCGTCATGTCTGTGACTTAAATATCATATGTTTTTTCGTGAAATAAGAAGTGTTTTGTTTAGCATCATTTATATCTGTCTAAGCATATAGACCTTTCTTATCTTAAAAAATGATTATATTAATTTATAAAATATTATTATGTTAATGAGATGAAATAGATGAATGCATGTCTAAATCGAAAGACAGTTAGAATTAAAATTCTAATTTTAAAGCAAAATCTTTTGCAAACATGCAAAGCGTAATCGAGAATGTGATAAATGTATTAGATGATGAATAAATGATCGATGCGTTTCTAAAAAATAAACATATTTTTGTTTCATTTGCAACCCGTAGGTGGAATTGCGTTATAATTTAAGAACATTATATATGTTTTCATAAACTAGAAACACTTTGCTATACGAATATAGATCTGTGAAAGTAATCTATGTGTCAATTGGACAGCTCCCGGTGAACTCGCCTGGGTTCTTTGGGCTGCGATCTTACAATTAAATTACACACCATTCCTAAGACAGATCGATAAATCCCTAGGGACTAGCATAATTGACATGCATCTTGGGGCATGATGGGATTCGAAATCACGTCCCTCTGATTCATGTTTGCAAATAGGTTGGCTAGCGCTTATACCAACTACGCAATCGTGCCCCCAAGGTTATTGTTGCGCAATCGTTTATATATCAATAACATTGGTTTATAAACTAAGTTCGAAGTGGGTTTAGTATTTGACATGGTTAAAATCACTTTATTATTGGAGCAATGTATAAGACGGTAATTGATCCTAAATCCAATAAATTAATGTGCGATAATTTTGCATAACAAATCATATACATTTGAAACTTTATTCTGTGTCATTGTATTTGTAATTTGTGGAATTTTGTGAAATATGTGAATGCCAAAGGAAGCAATAGCCTAAAATTACGCAAAGTTTGCCTTTCAAAGTGTGTCTCAAGCGATAAATATATTCACAGTAAAAGGTACAACATATTTTATATATGCAAAAAAGCCAAAGTTTTATTTCGTTTTGCCCTTTAAGATGTTTCGATTCAACATTTAAATGTTACGATTATGGGTATTCTATGAACGTCTTTAAAAGCACATAATGACATAATAATCTTAAATGCAATAAACTATGGCATATGGTTTTCTTTGGCTAAGTGTGTATATTGTTATACAATTTAATATATTATTCATAAACACATTGTCACGCGCAATATAATTTTCAAGATAAGAACTCGATGAATTTAGCATGTGCTCATATACCTATGGACAGGTACCGATGTTTGTAAATATTCAAAAAAAATATGTTTTTTTTTCCGTTTTGCGTTTCAAAGCTGCTGATTCATTGTTTAGGTCATTTGCATGTAATATATTTGAAACTATCATTTTAGCCAAGAATAGTTATGTAGATTAAATAAATAGTTTGTAAATAATTAACATACAAACATACAATCATGTGCATTTAAAACAATAAAACTAACTATTTACTTTGTTAAAATTATTTCTGAAAGTAAATATATTTATACAAGTTTATCTTGTTTTAGTTTTTGACAATATATTTACATGAATATACCTAATTATGATTATCTCTTACACAATGTTGTACTCAAATCCACAATTACGAAGACACAGTTGACAAATCAAAGTAAATGTTTAAAAAACACATACGCATTTGCAAATAACTCAATAATGTCAATTTAATAAATTATAAAACTACTCTTATGAAATGTATAAATAATTTCAAAATGGTTTGGAATACCTACGTGCCCAAGTGAATTTAAACTGAGCTATGAAATAACCAATAACGGTTCAAACTAATACGTATTATGAACATAAACACACTTCAAACGTCTAATTCAACATAACGACTATAGTCTAGGCTTTTGAATTAACACACACCATAATGATAACTATATAATCGTGAGGATTTGTCAAAAATTAATATGTATGTAAATTATATTATCTTAGCAATATAGTTTATCTATAAGATAACTTATATTTGATTTACGTGAAGTATATTGATTTATGTCATGGTCAAGATGCGATGCTTAACAAAGCGATTAGTGAATGCCATATTACAGTAAACCGATACAGCAAACGTAGGTGAGATCTTGTTCTTGAAAAAAAGAAGCTGTTTGACGTAAGTTAAACGTAAACGAAAAATCTGTCGACTCTTTAAACAAAAAAGCTGTTCAAAAATGCTTGATTCTATGTTATAAAATCAACAATGCTTATGAGTTGTTAACCTCGGGTCAATAACAATTTTGATTGAAACCATTGGCTCATTATTCATAAAATATATGCGTTGGTAATTTATCTAGTATTAATGATTCGTCCAATGTCTTGGGCATTTATCGTCTACACGTTTATTCATCATAAAACCTCGCATTATTTACTTCCTTATATACATCACATATAAGGCAAAACATGTAAATTTGTTCACAAGTGCCGAAATACATTGAAGAAATGCTAAATGCCAAATAAGTCTATTCATTTATTCATTTAAGTTGGATGATTCTATTATTTTTTTTATAACAATCGAGGATAGTAAAAATATGCATAACTATATATGCAGCTTGTTTTTGGTAATAGCGTTGCTTTGGAGAGACATTGTCGGTAAAGGAGAACATACTGATTTTATTTTCAACTACAATTTAATGGTAATTTTGTCAATTGCCATGTAAATTATCAGAAATTTGAATAAACAATGCCACACTGGAATTCCGTGTTATACGGATCTGTATAGTTTTTACTGTAGTGAAAACCGAAATTAATATATTAAACAAACACATATCAGAGATTATAATTTTATAAAAGTTTGAAGCTGTTGATATATTTAAATATCAGAGTTGATCAGAAATAACCTATCACTATTCAGGGAAAATAATTGTTTGGCTTTTGATACTACATTTAGAAGTCTTTGAGGCTAATGTATACCTGTTTTTACATAGAATTAGACTATTGTGATTGAAAAGATTATATTTAAAGAAGTAAATCGTAAAACTGTGATATTATTAAACAGGTGATTAAAGTGAGTGATATAAGGTATGCAGTTTTGCGTACATTTACCCCCTTAAATGTCAACGTGCATAAGAGAACGTATTTAGGCCGCGAAAGGGTGTATTGCATTTTTAAAACCCATTTCTTCCATTTTTTTTGCATTTATATTAAATCGCTTATAATGAAGGGAAAATCTAAAGAGAGGCATTTCAACGGAATGATTAACGAGGGTTAACATGTGTAAATCAATGTGCCCTATTTACTAAATTATGTTTATTGTAGAAGTATTTTGCTAAAATTGTATGTAATAATTTAAGATAAGATTTGTTTTATCCAAACAAGCGGACAGGGCATTGATGCTGAAAAATCTATGTTCTCAATCCATTCACATATATGATAAACTAAAATGGTATATTAGGTGTAACAGTGAATGTTATTATTATTCACAAAAGAATACTTGGGTCTTAAATGGTCTTAATGTAGAAAAATGTATCATATTAATACACACCATTTTCGCAATTTCAAGCGTATGATCAGAATATTTTCTAAATTTCTAAAAATTGAATGACATAATCAATAGTATTATGATATTTCATGCATTGAAAATGATTTTATATGGTTATTGGAGAACAAGTTTGCCCATACACCGCAACATTCATGACTAATTCAATATTTTAGATGGAACCTCCTGCAATCATTCAATAGTCTTCGCTAACAATGCAGAGTCTCACTTAATGCGACTTGACTTACATACGAAGATATTTAGCATATTTACACCAACAACAAACTTCAAAAGCCTCATGCAGTTACAGCAGATGTGGAGGAAGGACTGGTGTTTTTCACGGATGTGGCTGTAGAGACGATATATAAAAAGGATAATAAGCATGATAATGCAGCGGAAGTCATTAAGACGTTACCGACGGGTAACTTGTTTAGATATGTAAATCGTTAGTGCTAAACTTATAGACTACATATCTAAATAAATACGTTAAGTTTAATTATGATCCAAGATTTGAGAACAGCATAGAAAGCTTTTTAAAAGCGAAACAAATTAAAACTATTTTAACATTGCTGTTTATTTTTCCTAAGGGTACTCTTATAATTAATGATTGCAGGTTCCAATGTTGATGGTATTGCAGTGGATCAATATAGAAAGCGAATATTCTACTCTTACCATGCTGATGTTTTCCCTGAAGATTCCCTTTCTCCACCCGGTCTACTTCATGCAACTATCAAGAGTATGGATTACAATGATAATAACGAGAAGATTTTACTGACAATAAATGATGGGTTGCAATATCCAAGAGCAATTTAGCTTGATATGATTACCAGGTACAGAACATATACTTTGAATATTAATATAAATACGTCTATATTGAAATGTTTATTTCTTATGATATACCGAAAAATGTTTCCCATCATTAAGACGTTACCGACGGGTAACTTGTTTAGATATGTAAATCGTTAGTGATAAACTTATAGACTACATATCTAAATAAATACGTTAAGTTTAATTATGATCCAAGATTTGAGAACAGCATAGAAAGCTTTTTAAAAGCGAAACAAATTAAAACTATTTTAACATTGCTGTTTATTTTTCCTAAGGGTACTCTTATAATTAATGATTGCAGGTTCCAATGTTGATGGTATTGCAGTGGATCAATATAGAAAGCGAATATTCTACTCTTACCATGCTGATGTTTTCCCTGAAGATTCCCTTTCTCCACCCGGTTTACTTCATGCAACTATCAAGAGTATGGATTACAATGATAATAACGAGAAGATTTTACTGACAATAAATGATGGGTTGCAATATCCAAGAGCAATTTAGCTTGATATGATTACCAGGTACAGAACATATACTTTGAATATTAATATAAATACGTCTATATTGAAATGTTTATTTCTTATGATATACCGAAAAATGTTTCCCATCATTAAATGAATATAGTGAATGATAGAAACAGCTTATAAACATATTACTCAACAGAAAGATCATTCTCGGTATGGTACATAGGCACAAACGAAAATGAAACTCATTAATATTTTGTTATACTCCGGATTATTTACTACACTGATTGGAGAGACATGCCACATATTGCAAAGGTTTCATACGGCGGAAATCACAAAGAAGTATTGCTAAACACTGATCTGATTTATCCCAACGGACTGGCCGAAGACTTTGCGAGTATGTTTAGATCATATCATAAAGTATAGAAATCGTATTTTGCAATTTATAAATGTTTCAAATGGTCAAATTATAAATAATTAAACACGTTAAATTAGATAATACGGATTAATTTCAAACAAAGATATTTTGTTCTTCAAGGATTTTCTATGAAGTATGTGACATGTTACAATGTGATTATTTATGTATGTTTATCTATATATATTGTATATGTATTAATTTAAGATAACCGCATTTTCTACTGTGATGCGGGTAAGGATACTGTGGGTGTTATCAACGCAGATGGGAGTGGGCATCAGGTTATCTATCATAACTCAGTTGATATGCTTCATTTCTTTGATATCATACGAGTTAATGATAAGCTGCTTATTTCTAATTGGGATAATGAAAATGCAGCACAACCCCGAGATGTTCAGTAAGTGACTAACCGTTATTTTCGTTTAAATCTGTCTTCTCACTGTATTATCGCTTTTATTATTTATAGTAATTTATATAGCGTTTTATTTAATCGTGTTATATTTAATCAGGAGTATCATGGCAAACTGTTAAACATAGTTTGACTGAACATGCGTGTCATTTAAAAGTGATTTGGGAATTTAAGTCAATATAATTTATATAGTGTTTTATTAAATCGTGCTATATTTAATCAGGAGTATCATGACTGTTAAACATAGTTTGATTGACCATGCGTGTCATTTTAAAGAAATTGGGGGTGACTAAAACGCATACACTTTACCTCTGGTTTAACCATCACAAATCTTATTTGAAAATAAAATGGCTATATTTAAGTAGCTTTTTAAAATAGTAATACGTTTATATATAACATACACATGATTGTTAATTAAATCTAAATATAGTCATAACTAAGTTGCTTATCTATTCTATTCAATAGTGGTATTATTGCGATGGACCTTGAAGGAAATAATGTAACGTCCATCGTAACTGTTACTGCAGGTAATATGAGTATATTTATATTTTGTAAATCATTCAATTTGATTAATTTAAATATATTAGTAAAACAAAATCAAAATAACAATAAATACGGTCTATCTAACATTGAATTTGTTCTAACAATGTTTGTGTGGATATAGACAATTCGAGATGTGAAAAAATAGTAAACAGTTTAATTATAAATTCTTATTCAACTATTTGATTCACATGCATCATAATCATTATATGTTACACTTTGTTGTATTTATTTATAAGCTGGGCAAGTGAAAGTGAACGGTTTGGTTCACATATGTTTTCCTGATCACGACAGCATAACCTTAACCACCACACTTAGTACACCAGCAAGTACAACGCTGAATACGTCACCTCAAACTGCCAATGAAAACAGATCAGGTGGGTGAATATTTAAAACGCTCCTGTATTTAGAAATTTATTTACAACATACACAAGTTTTGACCCATTGTCATTTCACATGCATTTGGGCCTTATAATGCCAAACACTTTAATATATAACTTTGTGAAAAATCAATTGAAATAGTAACCGAGCGAACTGCTAAAATTAGGCGTGTTAAATATTGATGTTTATTGATAAATACATAAACAATATTTTGGAAATAATATTGATAACTAAAAATATTTTGTATATAAATGTATTGAATATATAATATTTTTGCAGGAAACGATGATTCAAATCAGACTCTCATGTTGATAATTGGAATGATTTTAATCGCGGTTGTTATAATTATTCTCATAATCAGTGTTACACTTTGCCTCGTATGCAGGTATACATAGTTGAGAAACAGTTTAAGACATTATAAAAGTGTTCAATGAATAACAAATATAACGACATATCAACTTGATATTACGCTATGTTTACGCAATTGTTAAAATTAAGGTAAAAGAACACCTCCTAGTAAACATAACCCGCGAAAGGGATAACATACGATACAATAGCAATCCATTCGACTATGCATTCAATGTTATTGATTGAATTGATTTATCATCAAATCACACTGGATAGATTAACGTTGTTTTGTTTTTATCTAGGAAACGTAACCGATCGCCAACGCCAAGCTCTCAGGAAAGGGGTACGACTCAATACAACAACCAATCATTCGACCCGCCAAATTATCTTGCACCCGTTCCGGCGATGTCTCAAATACCAGATTCAACCCATCAATACAAATCACTTGAGCATACACAGCCTAAGAAAGCAACACCACCTATCTATGATCAGTTGCATATTTATGAGACTATAAATTGAGAAGACTTTGAGATTGAAAAATATTTCTTATCTAAATTTGTAATGG
>LQRL01091778.1:0-31522 GCA_001703475.1 Hydroides elegans | reverse complement strand
AAATGACATTCGCGTGCGATATTTCAAATTACAAATAACATCTCAGATGCGAGCGCAATCACTTATATACCACTTAAATACCTTAAGCACAGTGTAGATTCCCGTCGAATCGACATTTACATTAGCGCAGGGGTGCTCTAAGACTATACTCGGGTGGGAGAAACGACCGTGCGACCGCAAAGGTGCATCCCTAAAATTGCTTTGATTTCAGCACCCGGTCTCATATCTCATGTGGTTGTCTTGAATGTAGTAGAGTTCCTAGCCTTTGCTCCGATCTTGTTAGTAGACCTTCTTCCCCCAATTCACAATGATGTTGCAAGATCGGCAACCATCATGTTGTAGATCGACACGCCTTTTTAACCATGCCCAGTCAAAGGTTTTCCCAATAAAAATGCGCTATTTGATAAGATAATTTGTTTGTGTTGCTTTTCAACATGAAGATTATTGTTTTTTTAATCGAATGATATAAAACACATGCATAAAATATTCTTTTATTAAAGTAATATCTACGAAAAAACACCGAGCCCATGTCATATTACGGCGGGAGGGTCGAGGTTTTTCTTTATAATCTTAGAAACTGTTCATCGTATCTTTAAAATGACTAGTGCAAAGTAAAGATTGAAAACCTTAGAGCCGAATGCAAAATGTTAGAAAACATCATATAATAAATTACAGCTTCAAAAACATGATTTATTTGCACACCCCTTGCTTTTGGTGTATTTTTGTTGCAAGATCGGTTAGCATTTGACAGTAGACCGGTGACCATCTTGTAGTAGACTCCCACGCCCTTCGTAGACCGGCGATTGATTGCCAGGGGTGGTCAGGGTATGAGAAACCCAACTTTTCAGTATTTTCAGAGGGCTGTATATCGGACAATTTTCGGTCGATCAAACTGAAACCTTGAAGTTGCACATCTACATTCCTTGTAGTTGTAAGCTAAATGAATGAACACAACCTCACGGCACGGGGGTTATTAAAGTAGCACAAACCACCGAAAAGAAATAATTTTTATCGAAAACACCTAACGAAAAAGTTGTTCTTTATAAATGATATATCATATCGGGAACTGATAAAAAATGTTTATAAATAAAATATGTGGTACTGTCACGGTTCGACACTAGGTCCTGTTTAAATTGAAGGATGTCAATACGCGTCTGCCTTCGTCGTTCTCGCTTGCTATGGTTAGTGGTCCTCAGCATGGGGTTAGATGCTTTTTCTTCAGGGTGTTATTAACAATAACCAGCTAAATTGCGCCTTTATTTGTTTGACCGTATCTGCTGGTTTTGACACATCTACATATAGTTCTTTGTTGCTCACTTGGTCTTTGCAAGTGACTCGCAGTGCTGATCTTAGTAGTCTGGTAAAGCAACTATCGATTCTCTTTTCCAATATCTTTGTGACCATATTGTTCTTCCATATAGAATCCCTGACTCGACCCTTGCAACAAACTGCCATGTCTTTGTATTTTAGACAATGTTAGTCTACATATTCTACTCAATCCTATGCCACCCATGCCATACCTATCATCTTTGCTATATGGGGCACTGGAAGGCCTACAAGAGATTCTAGATAGGTAAAAACAATTTTTCGTCGAGAACAGAGCTGCACAATAGTTTTTACATCAATTTTGCTTGGGCAGTTGAACGTCATCACTTTGGTTTTCTTTGGGTTTGCCATCAGGCCGATTTCTGCTGTCGTAGATTCAATATGTTGAATATGTTCAATATTTTGTGCTTTCTTTTGGTCTGTTAACTTATCAACACGATGATATCAGTGAAACACCTGTTATACAAACAGGTCCTTTTTAGGGGTTGTCGTTGATGTCTTATCTTGAATCATATTTGGTCTTCCTTTCTATTTATTGTTTTTCCAAAGGCACAGTACAGTGATAATTTAAAGAGGTATGGCGGAAGAGTGTCACCCTTTGGTATTCCAGACAGAAAGAGATAAAACAATTCTGTTTCACCATTCAGGAGATAGAATTGCTTTAGTGTCTATGTACATTACTTCTATCACTCACACTAATTAGTCTATCTGGTATATCTTATGCTTCTACAATCTTAATTGATTTACGACGACGCATGATACCTTTTTAAAATCAATGAAGCTCATAATGGTTGAGAGATTCCTATCAGTGATGCTTTCACTTTATCATTGGGAGCGTGAATTTGACTCATTGCGGTTCTACCCGATCTAAATCCATTTTGGTTTTATTTGTAAGCAAGATTAAATTGTTGGGCGAATACGATTGATAATAATTCTATGGTATGTATTTGCATCCAAAGAGCTTGGTGATCTTTGATATCACCGGATCAACGGAGAGAAAGTATGTTATTCATAATTGACCACTGTTCAGGTTTTTTGTCCTTCATCTAAAGCCCTGTTGCAGAATCCTATGATTGTCTCGTCCAGGTTACATCTCTAGTCAAGTGAATGACTGCAAAGTTATGCATAGGGCTCTAAACACAAACATATTATTCAAGCTAACCCGTATAATCAGATAATCGCAACAAAGATAACGGAAATTCATAATTTACAAGTCATATGATATTAAATATGAAACATGTATTCTTTGAACGAGTAAATGATGGGCATTTTAAATAACGGTTAAATATATGATAATGGTTATATGCAGTGTAAACGGTCAGTATGAATACAAAAGGCATGAATAAACGAAATAATGTGTGTGTTGCTTATTGTTTTTATTCAAGTTTTGAAAATGAGCTGGAGAATGATTGAGAAAATAAACATTAAGAACTTGCATAAAGGATTGTCTTGTCTTATTTATTTTTTACATTAACAATAAATCTAACACTACATATGTAACAAGCCAATCTAGACTTGACTTAAGGCATTCATCAATATCACTTATTCAACGTGAAACATAAATGATAGAAGAATGGAATATTTATCAATTCGTTGACAATTCTAGTCGCATGTGTCTGTATGGATTTAAAAAATACTATTCTGGAAGCTGAAACAAGTGGGGCATCTGGAACCAAAGACATAGGAGAGAGTTGCGGTAATTGTCAATTTACAAGCTCCAGCTTCTGGCCATTCAATTGAAATGATGTTGATACGCAGTTGGTGGTTGGGCCACACGGCTACACCACAGGTTTCGTTGCATCAGGGGATATGTTAATTCGTTAGGTCAGAATAAAAAGTTTTATTAATTCATTATTTTCAACTCATAAAATTGATTTAAGTTATACATGTATCCCATTGTCATAGTACCAATACCATCATCTGTGGAAAACAAGCTTTTCTTTAAAAAAACATATTCCCTTAATCAACAAAAACTAAAATGCCGCTTTGTTGCTGTTTTATCAGTAATCCTTACACATTGTATAATGTTTCCACACATATAAAACCTACTTTTAACCAATCTTCTTAGTACTTTAGTTCGCAACGTAATTGATATTTATTCTCTTAAATTCGTTATAGATAATATATGGGTGGAAATAACACTCGCCACACTCGCCATAGCGAGTGACATTTCCTATTGGGGAGTGTGACTTTCATGTCACTCATGTCAAACTTGGGGAGCATAAAATATACAGTGAAAAATATAATTGTTACAAATTGATGTTATTGCATCAGTGAAGATTTAATTTGATTTCGTACATTTATTCTGTTAAATAATTGCGTTTAAATGCATACCATGTGTTGGAAAGCTCAAATAACTGTCGCTTTTTAGAATGCCCCAGCCCCAATGTTAGGGGCCTATAGAGTCGAGGTGTCCGTCTGTCTGTCTAACGTCTGTCATCGCTTTCTTGAACGGATAGATTTTGGTGTTTAGATGTGCATTTTGGCAGTTTCGGTCCGATTCCCCACCGGAAGCTGGCCGAATCTGGCAAAAATGCCCCTTTTTAAGAGGCTCTTACGGGCTCGAACTTTTGAACGGAAGGCCATAAGACTTGGTTATAGTTTCAAATGAAAGGCCTGGGAGTAGTGTAAAGCTGCCTTGATAGCGCACAAAATAAAAAATATGCCCAATTTGATGCCCACTATAGATTTAAAAATGAATTATATAAACATATGTTTTAAATAGTTATCTTTCATATTAACCAAAACACCACTATACTATTGTCTAAATACCCGGAGCCTATTGTTAATTTCAGGCATTTTCATCTTGAAATAATCCATAAACTATAAAGGAAACCGGTATGGGACTTTTTTAGACCGGCTGATATAAACTGTTAAATATGTGATTTAATTTAACGCATAATACATTGTCTCTTATGGTGATTGAGCATCCCCGATGTCTTTATCGTTAAACACAAACACTTATTTTGTGCGTTATGCTGAATAAAGAAGTGTCCATACCTTAAGGGAAATTAACTGCTGTGATATTTATATGTATGCATGTGTTATAAAAGGGATTAACCAATGTTCCCCGTTCGTTTCGTTATCAAAACTCTCTACTTGTTATTTGATTTATAAAATCGCTGTCTTGTTTTATCGCTATATCATTATTTTTTATAGATAAACGAGCTTATCATCTTTTATATCACCTAAATTGATAGCTCCACTTATATTTGAAGAGTTGATAATCAATGCAATCTACTCGTGATTTCATTCTCATAGGTAAAATGTCTATAATGAAAACATCTATTTATAAATACATTTCTGTTGTGAGCTGACTATGCAAGGAAAATTTTGTTTAGAAATTAATTCATATTTCACTGCTATTTTTTAAAACTTTTTGAACTGAAGGATTTTAAAAATAGACACTAACTATGGATATAAGCTCAGACGATCAAGAAATGAGTTCACGCGATATTGTGGTTGCTTTGGATGAAGATCAACATTTCATACCAAGAAAAAGTATTGAGGAGTTTTACTCAAAACCGAGGGAATGGCAGAATAAGATCAATACCTTTGTGGCTAAGCTGGATGAAAAGGTAAAAATTGATAAAAACGATGAGAGGTATAAAGAAATATATGAAGGAACGCGTAGGATTGCTAAAGCGGTGTGTAGAGAACTCTCAAAGGCATGTTGTTGTAAATATGCCGGGATATCATGTGAATCGACAGGAAGCGCAAATGCAGGGACCAAAGTCGGCTTGCCGCATGAGGAAGACTTTATTTTGAAGGTCAACCATGGGTGGCGAAGGGTTTTCTGCTGCCTCTGTAACGCATCTGATGAAGATGATTTAGAAATTTTCTCTGCTATGGTAGAGGAAATATTCATCCAAGGGCGTCTAAATATGGATCCCCACTGGACCGTTCATGGAGTTCATTGGCACAAAGCGGGCGTGTGTCTTGTTGTGGAATATAAGAAGGATATTTCAAGCCTGGATATCGGAGTTGGGGTAACAATAGATTTGGTACCTGTTAAAAAGGCCTCTCTTTGGAACCGTTTCGAATTTTTTGGTACCCAAACCATGGAATCACATCAGTTCTTGCAGTCAATGAATTTGGATCACATCCTCAATCCGAAAATTTTCCGTTTACTCGGACGAGACAAGAACGATACCGGGACGATTGAAAACGAAATCCTTGCTTCTTTGGATGAAGACATAAAACGAGCTTTTCGGGTGGCCAAATTTGTCCTTCAACATTATGTTAAACAAGAAGATCATACCGCTCAATACCCATCAGTTGACATTGACGAATACAGAAGTCTCAAGCTGTACGGACTGTCACCAGGATGGAAGAGCTACTATTTACGGAAATGCCTTCTGCATCTCCTAATTAGCACACACGGCACCGACCTGGCTCCCCTGCTCAAGGACGGTGCTCTCGTCCTGTGTCTGTTTGATATGCTCCCTTGCTTAGCCTTACCCGTTGGCGACATTGAGGCCCGTCTTCTGAACTGCAAAGACCCAATAAAAGGGATGGATAATGCCGTGTTTGCGACTCAATATGGTATCGAGTTGGAAGTGTTAGTTGATTATATGAAGGAAGATTTTATTGAAAGTGCCTTGAGTGATAGCCTAGATGATTATACCCTTCTAAACACTGAAATATTTTTTGAATCCTGAATCTATGTTCTGGTAGAACAGCAATTCCTATGCTGTCTATCATATTAAAAACTAAACCTTTTACGGATGTTTTAGTTTTGGATCACATATATCGGTGGCAGTGACTTGAATATGTATATTTACTTTCATAGTTCAAGCATTAGAGGAACATTATTAAGACGCTATGCAAAGTTTTAATGAATATATTATCGCAAAATTGTCAAATTGCGCTGTTGTATTGGTTTTGGCGCATAATTTAGTGTATACGCAAAGTTAGGTGTGTATGTTACGTTTTGGCCATCATATCAAAAGCTGTATATATGCTAAAGAAAGAGACTATTCATGTAATATTTCTTAAACATTAAGGCTTGTTTGATTTGGTTTAATCTGTTAAGGTTCTACCATTATTATTATGATTTTTAATGGTTTAAGCTAGAAAATCGTTTTGGTTGTTTATAATGTACATTATGGTATTTACCAAAGTCCTTAAAGGAAACTCTCTTTCACGAATTGTGTTATAGGCCTTGAATATCAATAATAATCATACATCTAATACAGAATTAATGCATAGTATTTATTCTTAAACATTAGCCTATTCCTTATGAATATGCATTGTTTTGCTGATGCATGGGGCAAAATAGAATAATGCATATTTAATCTTAGGATTTTCCTGTTTTGGTGTTTGTTTAATTATTGCCTACTTATGTATTTTGATGGCCAATCAAATGTGAACGGCAGTGTATCTACTATGCGATTTTTCCTTTAAGTTATACCAAATTAAGGGAATCGTGTCGTTGCTAAATTTGGTATAACGAATGGTAAAAAGGGGGAAAATTCGCCTCGTGCAAAGCACGGCCTATTTGATACATTGTCCTGTGATAAGCTTAGTCATGATTCATTCCTGCGTTTATTAATCACATGTTGTAATGCCAATGTATACTCTTGTTTTCATAAACCTAATATGAAGATGTTTTCACCCCTGAATTTTAGATTGATAAAATTATCAAATATGGTAAAATATAGAATGAAAAAATAAACAAATAGGTTTCTATTTCTTTTTGTGAAGCGCTGATCATGTCATAAAATTTCATGCAATTTATTAATGTCTTTATCTATTAAATCCCTAATAGTTGCTTAATACATCACATCTTCAGAAAATCAAACATTAGACAAAAAAAACTACATGTGAGTGAAAAACAAGTATGCTCATCGACCTACAAAAAAGAGCTTGACAAATAATTAGTAACAGTTTGTTCAATACGGTTAGAGGTTGGGTTGTACAATTGGTTGCTTACAACGTACAATACTATAAATTTTAATTTTAATTGACGTGCCCTTTGCTTTTTAGAAACAAGAAAAGGCCCCAACCGCCCCCCCCCGTTCGAAGGGGATATTGAATATTTCGTTTATGCTCATGTTTTGAAAAATCACACCTTTTGGTTATTGTGGTCGATTTCGGCCATTTTTCGGTCAACGAATTCGACGGAAAATGTCAAAAGGCACATCTGCTATAGTGTTTCACGGCATAATGTACGCGATTATTGTATTTAGTATAATAATTCTTTATTTTCGAAACCGGTTAAAATTATATTACTCATCATTTGTAATCGATGGCAAAAAACTAGAATACTGAAGGATGTTGAAAGTAGGGTTCATTAAGAAAAATTCCCCGAGACTTCCTTCCGAAATTTCGAGGATTCCTTAATTCTGATAAAAATCACTGCAAACGACCCCTTTTGCGTTGCTGTCAATATAAAACAGACATGCGCTGTACACTTTTTACATGAAATGGGCTGCATACAAACATGTTTAAAGTTGATTCCACGAATTTGGTTTTGCAATGTATTACTTGGTTCCAGAAACACTACTATTCTTAAAGTTATTATAAACACGTATTGAAATTTAGGGTTTTCATTCTCTAAATCGTGTAGGTTCTACATGTATTTTTGACGATTGAAAATTCTTAACATTTCGTTTCACAAAAACGTGCAAATGTCACTTAACGGAAGTTTGTACATATCCTTTCAATATTATCAAGAGCTTAAACAAAAAATAATAATTTCTGCTCACAACACGAAATGTCATTAATTTCTATATATACACACGCCAAACAAATAATCGAACATATATACTTTGAAAATAGGGTCTAGCTACATAGGAAGACATTCTTCAATTGTGAAGTTTTTTATATAGTTCATACATTTGAAAAGGCATAAATCTCTTAAAAACATTCTTTATTTGTAATGGGTTTTTTGTAGGGAATAGTGATTTATATTTAATATAATAAATAGTGTGGCCAATCCAGTATTTGGTTTTAAGCTTGAATTCAAAATTCATGGTACCAACATTCTCAAAAATTTCTCATCAATGGTATCAAACGCTCATGCTTCCCATGCATCATGCCCCATCATATTTTAGGGAAATCATTTTATATATCATCAATCAGACATATAACACAAATATACGAACAATTTCGGGTCCACATATAAAGGATTTCTGTTAAATTTAGACTTTAGTGTAAGTGTTAAGAAAATGCATGCTCAAATACATGAAAAAAACACCTTTTACTAAAAAATCATAAGGTTGTAGTTGAAAACCAGATGTGTTTTGCAACTTTGTTATTTGAATATATTCATCAAAAAATATTCTATTTTGTTTCGTGGTTGATGAGAAAATAAACATTTAGTCGGATTTTGTTTGGCCCTGCAACACTATAGTATGCTTCAAGACCTATAATTTAAGTCTACAAATAAGTCTCTCTGACCTTCTTTTCACAAGTGCTAGCCGGTACAAGCTCATATAAAAAAAACGCCTTTTTTACCTTGTGGTCAAAAGCATTTGATCACCGTTCAAGAATTTAGAAACTAAACATGACACATAGAGATTTACGTGTAATTCTTTAAAACCCATAAAATATTGTTAAAGAAAAGCGCATCAGGAGCTGATCCCAAGTGGTTTGGAACGTTGAGTTAATGCCTTCTAGCTTGAAGTTTTTGATGGAATCTGTTTTGTCAATTTGTTTAGTAAGTCATGAGCATAATTAAATGAAAGCCAATCAGATTGTTTGAAAGTGCACAATACAGTTTAATCCAATAAATTATAAGTAATTTAGATATTAATGTATACATGGGATTAGTTTCGACATTTTGCAAAATTACTTTTGGTCTGCCACCTAAGATCGGTAAATTTCGTTATGAGCGCAATTATTGTTTGTATATATGCTGGATAACCTTAAGTATCCTGAACATTATTTTAGTCAAACGAAATAATCTGCCCAACCTCTCTACATTCAATATTTCAATTTAAAAGAGATGATATTTGTTTGTGGCTACCATTTAGCTGGAAAATGAGGAGCCGCTCATCTGCCTTGAAAAAAGTGAACATCTTTTGGCAAAAAAAAACAATTATTGTAGATATGTATATGTATTAGTCAAGTTATTCAAAGGTGATTCGAACCCTGTTTGAAAACATACCATGATGTGTAGCTTTTTTATAAACAGAATACGGATTACACACTCTGTTTCTTTTAAGCTGAACATCATGAATTATTACGTTTAATATTATTGTTTAATGAAAGGTAATAAAGCAAAACAAACAGTCCATGGGTGTTGCTATTACTTCAAACATGTTCTGATTTCTTTACGCAAACGTAAATGAAATAATATATTATTTTTGTGCGGCTTTGGACTGCAACTACTTAAGGATTTTGTGGACATAATAACTAAACTATTTAGACAAACATATGAATAAACATATCAGCGCGTAAATTATGCTTTTGTATTTATTCTTGTATAGTTAAACATATGAACTATTATTTAGTACGATAAATATTAGCGTTTTCAGTGACTCCATTTTCCATAACGGATGATATTTTCCTTAAAACGCTGCCAGCACTGTAAGACCCTGCCCGTCCTCTATTGGTTAAGACGACATCACATGACATAAACAACAAACATCTATGCTTCTTGCTCTTATGACGCAATACAGGCATTATATGGACTGTTTTCAATCACAAGACACACCCAATGGGCTGACAAATAGTTATGCAATGTGGGAAAATGTTATGCAATGTGGAAATGACAACTAATTTTATGTTGGATCAAGTTAAGTAGATGGCCGATCAAACTGAAACCTTGGCGCTGCGCATCTACAATCCTTGGTTGAAAGCTAAATGAATGACCAAAATCTCAAGGCACTTCCATTGATGTCCACAAAAACACCTACCGTCAGGGTATGAGAAACCCACATTTTCATTATTTTCAGAGGGCTGTAAATCGGACAATTTTCGGTCGAACAAACTGAAGCCTTGAAGTTGCACATCTACATTCCTTGGTTGTAAGCTAAATGAATGAACACAACCTCACGGCACGGGGGTGATTAAAGTAGCACAAACCAGCGAAAAGAAATAATTTTGATCGAAAACACCTAACGAAAAAGTTGTTATTTTTAAATGATATATCATATCGGGAGCTGATAAAAATGTTTATGACTAAAATCTATGTTATTGTCACGGTTTGACACTGGGTTCTGTTCAAATTGAAGGATGTCATTACGTGTCTGCCTTCGTCGTCCTCGCTTGCCGTTGTTACGAGTCGACAGCACTGGATTGGATTTAGCCTCTTTCGGGTGTCGATAACAATGACCATCTAGCTTGCGCATTTTTTTGTTTGACCGCATATGTAGCATTGGACACTTCTGCATATAGTTCTTTGTTGCTCACATGATCTTTGCTAGTGACTCCAAGTGCTGATCTTAGTAGTCTGGTGAAGCAAGAATCGATTCTCTTTGCCAATATATTTTTGTTTGGTGTTCATACTGCACCTACATTGATAATCACTGACTCTAACGTTAAGACCAACAGCGGCGCCTTTGTTTTTTTTTTAAACAGAGTTGATCCCCAGACGCCATGTCTATGATCTTTGCTATATGGGACATTGGAAAGCCTGTAAGAGATTCTAGATAGGTAAAAAAAAATCGTTGAGAACGGAGCTGCACAATAGCTTTTACATCAATTTTGCTTGGGCAGTTGCACGTCATCACTTTGGTTTTCTTTGGATTTGCCATCAGGCCGATTTCTGCTGTCGTAGATTCAATATGTTGAACAAATTTTGTATTTTTTTTGGTATGTTAACTTATCAACGCGATGATATTAGTGAAACACCTGTTATACAAACAGGTCCTTTTTAGGGTTGTCGTCGACGTCTTATCTTGAATCATATTTCTTCTTCCTTTCTATTTATTGCATTTCCTAAGGCATAGTCCAGTGATATTATAAAGAGGTATGGTCACCCTTTGGTGAATTCTTTGGTATTCCAGCCAGAAAGGATATATAACAATTTAGTTTCACTATTCAGGAGATGGAATTGCTTTTGTATCTATGTAAATTACTTATATCACTCGCACAAGTCTATCTGGTATATCTCAATTAATTTACGACGACATGTAATACTGAAGACTTTTTTGAAATGAATGAAGCTCATAATGGCTGAGAGATTCCTATCATTGATGCCTTCACTTTATCGATTGGGGGCGTAAATTTGACTCATTGCGGCTCTACCCGGCCTAAATCCATTTTGGTGTATTTTAAGCAACATTCAATTGCTATGCAAATACGATTGAGAATAATTCTATTGTAGACTAGGGTTCTAAACATAAACATATATTCAAGCTTACCAGTATAATTAAAATATTACAACAAAGATAACTGAAATTCATAATTTACAAGTCATACGATTTAAAATATGACGCATGTTTCCTTTGAACGAGTAAATGATGGACATTTTGAATAATGGTTAAATATATATTAAAGGTTTTATGCAGTGTAAATGGTCAGTATGAGTACAAAAAAACATGAATAAACGAAATTACGTGTGTGTTGCTTATCGTTTTTATTCAAGTTTTGAAAATGAGCATAACAGAGCATAACCGAAAAAATACATTTTTGTCCAAGACTATTTTATATCCAATTAGGGCGTTCAAGATGTTCAGGATGTTCAAGATTCATATTTTATATGCAAAGTTAATTCAAACGGACACACAAAATGGTACAAATATATCATTTATTTTAGCCTTTGATCATAAAAAAATAACACATAACCGTTCAAGAAAAGCATCTAATTATAATGGGCCTATTTCATCTATCTGTGTGATCATTTATTTTAGCCGTTGAATATATAGAACAAATAACACACAACCATTATAGAAACGCATCTTATTAAAATTGACATATTTCATCTATCTGTGTGATCATTTATTTTAGCCGTTGAACATATAAAACTAATAGCACACAGCCGTTCAAGAAATGTATTTCATTAAAATATGCATATTTCATCTATCTGTGTGATCATTTGTTTTAGTCGTTGAACATATAGAACAAATAACACAACAACCGTTCAGGAAATGCGCTGATTATCTAGCACGAAATACCAAAAAAAACATCAATTAACAAGAAAACAACCATTGATACATATAATGCTCATATCTTGAACATCCTGAACATCTTGAACACCCTTGAACATTTCTGAGTTGTGGACATACCTCAAAGCACACAGCACACAGCCGTTCAAGAAATGTATTTCATTAAAATAGGCACATTTCATCTATCTGTGTGATCATTTGTTTTAGTCGTTGAACATATAGAACAAATAACACAACAACCATTCAAAAAACGCGCTGATTATCTAGAACGAAATACCCAAAAAAAAGAAACAACCATTGATACATATAAGGCATATATCTTGAACATCCTGAACATCTTGAACACCCTTGAACATTTCTGAGTTGTGGACATACCTCAAAAATAAACATCAAGAATATGCATATTGGTTTTTCTCTTTTTTCAAACATTAAAAGATAAATCTAGACAAAATAAAACGAATTACTGGCCAATCTTGAATCGACATAAGAAATTCATCACTATCAATTAATCAATCAATAAATCAATCAATCATTAAGACAATCGAGTAAATGATGGGAAACAGATTACATATTTATCCAATTGCAAAAAGTAGAAATTTTGAATTATAAATCTAGTCACACGTGTCTGTATGGATAGTAAAAAAGACAAGACTTGAAGCTGGAACAACAAGTGGTGCGTATGGATCCAAAGACATAGGATAGAGTTGCGGTAATTGTCCATTGACAAGTTCCAGTTTCTGGCCATTCAGTTGAGTGTACCTGTATTGTGGCAAATCAATGGTAAATTATGTTTAATAATGTTGGATAATTGCAATTAACCAAAATATTTGATCACAAGAAAAGGTTATAGTTTGAATAACAAATACGAAAAGTGATATAATGTTTGAATAACTAAAAATAAATGTCGATAAAAAGAAGAAAATTCGATACATTGTAGTATGTACAAGGTATGTACTTTTCTATAGTTTATTTTTATACAAAATTTCGATTTTTTAATATGGTTTTTCATATAAGCGTTAGCCTTTATGAATGGCTCTATTCTCGTTCCTATCTATCCGCCTACCTGGCTTGTAGACCATCCTCCCCATAAGGCTGAAGGATATAGGCAAGAATACATTGTACAGACACGTCCAAATCCAATTGCAATTCAGCGATTTCGTCATGTAGATTGACGCAATAGAGAACTATATCTGATGTAGTGTTTCTGAAAAGATATTAAAAGCTTATGCCTATAGAATAAAGTTATTTCACATTGATTTTGGACATTTTCAAGATAATAGTAAAAGTTACAAAATCGTATGAACTACTGCTTTGTTAGATATATGACAATTTATATGTCAAGATATAGGATAAAATAAAATGAACACGCCATTATGGCAAAGTCGCCATATACAACATCTATACAGTGGTGCGAGGTTCGAAACTCTCATTTTCCTGAGAGAGTTTGCGTTTGCGCGTATGCCTTTATCATTTTTGATTAAGGGAGCGGTTTCATTAAATCGCAAGTCGCGATTTATACGGTTACATTATTTAAGCGATTTAGGACTTCTTATTTTAATACATTTTGCCATCGTATTGATGTAAGACCTCCAAATTTGTAAACTTAAAACATATGTAATGAACCTATAGTTAATTGTTAATGGATCGAAAAACAAGATATATACATATTAAGCGTTTCTTATTAAAGGCAAGTGCTTTGTTTGATAATATGCAAAGACAACTTTCTTTTCACTTTATCTAGACTTCTACCACTATTAATATTTGTGATTCTTTTAAGTTTGCGCCGAAGGTGCCATAATATATCAATGATTAATCATTTAACGAAACCAAAAATTGAAAAGACGATGGTGGGTTCATTCTATGCTAAATAATAGAAAACTAAAAGGCTGCTTCGTACATCTATTTCGAGAACTTAAAAAATATAAAAAAGTATATTTACCATCAATGTCTTCCCTTTCAATTTCATTTCCTAGATGCCTACTATTTTATTTGTATTTGCAAGAAGTGGCCTTTTATGATAGTTCACTTTGTATTGTATAGAACCGGATTGTTTTCAATTATATTTTTCATTAGTTTCTGTTTCCTCGAAAGTAATTAGTATATATTCCTCTAGTGGTCCTCCAGTAGGAGTCTATCTTAATTTTCCCATTTTAAATTTGGTATAACCAGTATTTACAATTGACTATTATGAATTAATTGGTGATGAAACTATAGAATATAAATAGATCTGATATCAGATTGTAGTCTATAGCACCAAAGTATGTTTCTAAATAAATACGGTAGATTTACAATGTGTTAGATCAGTACCTGCACGTTCAACAGGAGATATGTGCAAAAAAAAAGCAATTTTAGAATAGATACAAATTCTATGCATGCTTCCATCATCTTTTAGAATCACAGTTAATCGTTAAATTTATATTCAATAGATCTATGGGTAGCTTATCGTTCCTTTCAAAATATATCGCCGCTGGCGATAGAAATCGTAGCTTGCGTTAAAAATTTCCACTCGGGAAGCGAATCGCCACCTGCGACAAATGCCAAACAAACAATAATCCATGCAAAGAAATATAGAGTATAATTGTTCTGGTTTTGAGAATCGCTGCTATGTAACCGCAAATTCATCAAATCGCTTCCAGCGACAACAAATTTATTTTAGAAAAAGTTAAAGTCCTATAAAGAAAACAGTGAAAATCGCAAGTGGCGACAGGAATCGTTACTTTAATGTAACCGCTCCCTAATGCGTTAACCGTTTATGGGTTTCATGTTCAAGCTATGTGGTCTTTGGTTTACACAACTATCGTGTATCGTTTATGCGTTTAGAAACAGAGAAAAACGTTCAAAATACTACAAATTAAATTTTAAGATAAGTTATTTTTTATAACAGTTACCCAGATTTGTCTGCCTGATCGGCAGAATAACAACGCAGTTTCCTCTCAGTGTCCGAGACGGTTGTATTATAAACGGTTCTGCCTACCAGTGATTTATAGACATATGACAACCAGTAATCCTGAATGGATGAAAATATTTGAATATATAATTTTAAATTTTATATAAAGCTATCATAATTGTATAATTATGTTTTCTCTCAGATGAAGCGGATAAATTTCATTAATCAAAGCCGATGGTGTAAGTGATTAATTTAAACTTAAAATTATTCACAAATATATAGCTGAAAAGTTTTTAAAATCGAATTGTATAAATCGAAATATAAAAATACTATAGTCTCTTTAGTTTTATCGATCGCTGCAAGGGTACTTAGACACATACTATAAAGTTTTAACATAAAGCAATATTATTATTTATATTTTACCGGCAAAGGTTCCAACTGTTTGTCAAGCATCCCATAATATCCACCAGTCAACGTATATCGAATCACAACTTCTATACCTTGACTTGCCGCGAGACCAAGCTTGTCAAGCCACCTTGATAGGTGTTGATATAAAGAACATGCTTAAGTTAATGATAAATGACAGCTAAATTTAAAATATGTTTATATCGAACGAAAAATGTATCCGGCGTGTAAGTATTATACCAAACATACATTGATGTCCACGTTCGGGTTTTATATTGTTTTATTGGCGCCCATCCCTGATTAAAAAAATCCGAATCCGCCTCTGAATTTAATTAATTCCTAGTCAGTAGCATTCATGTTAAAGTTTAGCGCTTTAAGCTTTAACTAGAATAAGATCTCCATACGTTAATTTTAATAAATGATTAAATAAAAACTCAATAACCGCTATAACTTACATGAATCCATCCACAAATCTGTTAGTAAACATATCAACCCCACCATTGTATGCACTCGCAGTCTCAGTAATCCAGATCCCTATGATGCATATAAGATTATACAAGTTTTATTTTATATTACATTGGAATCGCTATAAAATATATATTTTGATGCAAGGTATTTCTATGTGTGTTTATCATTCATTAGAACGAAAATATCTTATCAATAAAGCATTGTTTTTATGGTTAAGTCGCATGGTTGATTCTAGTCGCTTTTGCTACATTCTTGGCTCGTTAGTTCGTTATATATCACACATATATTACAATTAAACAACGTGTTCTGATTAAAATACGCGTGTTTCCTAATCATATTTATTTGATATAAACTGCTTTATAGTACCTGTCTGATCCAGACCAACCTCCTCGGCTACAGTCTGGATTTGTGCAATGTCCTCACATATATGACAATTGATCAACATGCATTAATCAAATAACTAATGTTGCCTAATCATATTTATTCGATATAAACTGCTTTATAGTACCTGTTTGATCCAGACCAACATCCTGGGCTACAGTCTGGATTTGTACAATGTCCTCTTGAAGGGCATCCATGTCTTCAATGAGGGTGTAGTTGGAGATGGTGGGGGAGACGTCCTTGCCACCGCACATGTTGTAGCTATTGATAAAGATAAACACGGTTATTGATTAGGCTCCTTGGTCCCTTTGGTTTCGAGGAGTACGGGAACAAATAATATAATATAAATATTTATATTCGGTTAGAATTTATATTTTTGGTTTTAAAATACAAATACTTGTAGGCTGATGTTAAAGTGTATTTTTAACATGCTCTGATTGATCTTAAAATTTGATGTGGAGCTAATAATAATAAATTGCATGTTAATTGAAGCTGATTGCGCTGTTCCTTACAAAAGGTGTCCCAACCGAATTCTATCTGGTTTGGATTTTTTTTAGAAAAACTGCTATTTAAGCTTGAAGTTTGAGGTCACATTTTGATATTTTCTTAATTTCGTAGTAATAAACGACTTTTTGCAGTAGATGATAGGTGATTTGGTTATATTCAACCTTTAAAATTTCTCAGTCACTAACCCCACACATAGGAAATATATGAAATCAACATTTATTTTCAGTTTGATCATACAATTTTGATAGAAATAAGTTTGTATTAATATTTAAGATATAAAAGGGTTAAGGTGCAAACTTTCTGAATCGGAGCTCTCACATTACTACTTACTGATGCCAACCGATTTTGTCTACATTGTGTCCAGTTATTTCCAAAAATCTGAAAAGAAATCACTAAAAATATATATCTTGAGTATAGTCTATGTGAAGAAAGTGGCACCGACATTTGTATCTACAACATATTACTCAGACATCGAAGATGATCGAAGATGAGCAAAATTTTGAGTAAATCATTGGTACATTCCCAAAATAATTCATAATCAATTAAATAATGCCAGCTCTTTTAAAATTGTTTTTCAAAAAAAAAAAAAATAATACATTCCAATTACATGTACTCCTACAAAAATTCTAATATATCAGGGGTTGGTTGCATATAACCTTGCTCCACTAGATTTTCTAATATATTATGTTTTTGTTGCATATACAAAGTAGCCTTAAGCACCGCCCACACTGCACTCGCTCGCTCGCTTTTATAAAAGCGAGCGAGCGAGCAAAATTTACCCAGCGAGCGAGCGAGCACATGACCGTCCACACTGCACTCGCTCGCTCGCTGAGAGTAAAGAAGACCTTAAACATCATATGAACAATTTTTAACTATTTTGAAGGTTTTCAGTTCACAATAGAAGGGCACCCGAAGACCAAATTTCTTTTTAAAAAAAGTGTTGATTCGAGCATAACACTTCTTGAGTCACTGAAATATACAACATATAATCTAATTTTAAAGAATATTCTTTACAAAATGGTGGTACTTGTATATATACGACTGGTTTTCATTCATATTTCAATGAAACTTATCTATATATCTTTGAATAACAATAAAATCCCAAATTCCCAAATAATTCGTAAAAAAGGACCAGTATAAAAAGGTGCTTCTTTAATTCATGTAGCTATACGGGGTAGTTTTAAAAAAAGTTTGTAGATGGATCAATTTGGAAAAAAAAACTTCTCTGAGGGACACCTCGTGGGTTGCTCTTCACAATAATTATTTTATTTTATTTAACTTCGATAGAACTATATTTGCAAATTGCTATGCAAAAAAAGGAGGAAAATATTAAAGGAATAGTCTGACTCCTGAATAGTAATGTACATAAACGAATAGAATAAAATATAAAGTATTACGGTGTCTAGAAAATACATAATGTATTCCCAAAGAAATAAGATCTGCATTATTAATTCGAAATCAAAGATAAAGCGATTATTCTTTGAATTGATTTTTGGTTTGGCGCAACAATATATCTGTGACGATTGCTGTGTCAACTATATACACATTATTACCACAATCGAATGTTAAATAAATGTGATCGATTGATATAATTATTAAGCAAGATAAATTTATAAGTATGTATAAATAGAGAAAACTCATTTTATTCCTTTAAACAATTATATACTACTATGCATATTTTCACTTATAATTGTAAATATCTAAATTAATAAAAAAAACATTAATAATTTGAAAGATAATGTTTGATTGATTTTGTTTTTAATATTACGTGGAATGATGCCTTCATTCAAGTTGACAATACATAAAACATTTAAAATAAAATATTGTTATTAAAAACTACAGAATCGAATCCCCCTGTGTAACCTTATTCAATCCCAGCGAGCGAACGAGTAAGTAAAGTCAAAGAGCAATCCACTCGCTCGCTCGCGAGCGAGCGAGCGCAGTGTGGACGGTCACTATCAAAATAAGCAAACTTTTAGATTTGCTCGCTCGCTCGCTTTTACAAAAGCGAGCGAGCGAGTGCAGTGTGGACGGTACTTTACTCTATAAAATATTCTAATATTTGGTTTTGGTTGCATATAGACTTACTACAAATATTCCACTGCAATATATGAATTTCATATATGTTAGGTTTTGGTTGAATATGCAAAGTAGTAGACTTACTCCTCCAAATACTCTAATATATTAGGTTTTGGTTGCATGATATCAGGAGCAACCAGCAAGTTATCACTAAACACGGCTGCATAGGGCGCTCTGTTTTTCATGATTTCCGCCATTTTAAGAAAGTTCCACGCGTGTTCCGTTGCACTGACGTTCATGTCTAGTTTGACAGGGTATGCTGTGGGCTCTGAAGATAAATCAATTGCAAACAAAGACTACCACAAAAAATCAATGGGCCAATTTCACAGCCTAAGTCTTGACGTTCATGTCCAGTTTGTCAGGGTATGCTGTGGGCTCTGAAGATAAATCAATTGAAGGGCTTAGAGCATAAAATATGTTAAGTGCGAAAAACATGTTTTTGAGTTAACAACACAGTCAATATTTTTTATATGTGAACTATCATCCTAATGAGTATTAAGGTCATACGATGAACATTTATTGAACAATTTCATGTTTGAAAATCATCAAAATACTGATTTCGACTGTGACATTCAGTGCGAAACATGCACCAACCTGTCTTTTGCAATAAACGTGTTATTCGCATTTAGTTTGTAATGTAAAATACCTATATTTGCTTTATACGAAAATCAATTTCTGTATCGTGCATAAATATGTCTTTCGCAATAAACATGTTGAATATTTGTTATGAAAATCTGCAACTTTCAAAGCCATTTTTCTCAAAACTATGATTTCGCACTAAACATGTTTATGCTCTAAGCCCTTCAATTGCAAACAAAGACTACCACGTGCACAACAAATCAATGGGCCAATTTCACAGTCTTAGTCTAGACCAGGGTCCCGTCTGTTTTAAAATTGAATCCTAGGCTAGGCTAAGGCCGCGTTCACCCGCTCCGAAAAAAAAGTTCTAAACACCAGTTATACCCTTCAAAGTCAAAGCCCCTTTTGGTATTAAGCATAGTAGTTTATTCATTCTGTCAACCCGAAAACGAGTAATATTTAGCGATTTTATTTCGGGTGAACGGGCCCTGAGGTTATAAAATTGGCCCAATATTAAGTTCATCAAGACATGTTCATTTCACATTTGTGACTTTTGAAATGTAGGGTAGCCTGCTTTAATATTACGTTGTAAAATAATGGATGGCATGAAAAAAATACACAATTACATATTTCTGCGTATAAAAAGCTTAGAAGATGATCCAGAAAATTGGGTATTTCTAGCACGTATAGGTTTCTTTAAATCTTAATTTAAACATGTTCTGCGTTTTCAAATGAGCTCGATATATATTAAGTCACTAAATACTATGATGGGAATCAGACAGCTAGGTTTCATTGATTGCAAATTTAACTGATTTTTAAACACTATAGCATTATATTTAATTGATTCACTTAACTTCTATCTTTCAGCAAGGAAATTGATCACTTTAGAAATCAATCAATATGTAAAATGAGTCATATATCTTTACCATTGCCAAATTCAAAGCCCACTTTCGATGCATAGCCTCTATCAATTGTATAATCGAGTAGTTCCAGAAAGTTAGTTTCGTCCCATTCGCCGCTTATTTCACGACGTGTTAGGGCGTTGATTTGAAACAGGAAGCTCGCGTTATTACGTACGGCCAGGTTGTTAATGAAGTCCCAGTCATCGTCTGTATGATATTATGTTTTTAAAGTTAGAATTCATCGAAATAAACATGTTTTGAGCATTTTTATTTTATATTATATTTCATATATTGAATCTTCAATCGCTTGGTTTACTATATCGACTTAAAATTCCGCGGCGAGTACGAAAACATCTGCAACATATCTAACTCATTAAGATATGTTTACTTATCTGAAATGCACCCAACAAAGTGTTCCTCAAAAAAGGTGTTCAATTTCAAAACTCGATCCATCAACAAACGTTGAAAAATAATCTTCAAGCTACAACGCCTTTTCGAACATCGTTTAACAAATGAATTCGAAAAGTTAGATTTTTGTTGACTATGTAGCAAATTATATCCTATTATGACACATTCATATTGCACATACCATACAGAATCTGCGGCCTGAGATAACTCGGTCTGCCCTTTGTTTTGGGGACACGAGGTCTAGGAATCGGGGCTTTTGAGCTGTTGAACGTAACCACATCACTGTCAGTCCCGGCCGCCCGCAAATAACAGGGCGAGAGACCGCGAAGAAATAACTCGAAGCGTTCTTTCCTAAATATAGATATTCAACTGGTTTAATGTAATATTTAATTCAATATTGAGTTATGTGTGTAGGTAACAGGACAAGAGCCCTCAAATAAAGATGGTTGACGCGCTACATGCATAAGTCTATAAAATATTCAAAGGAGAGATTGGACTGGTTTAATGTGAAATGAGTTATAGACACGACTACGCGGATATATCAGGGCGAGAGACCACGTAGAAATAACTCGAAGCGCTCTTTCCTGGTTGAGTATATAAAGTTGGTTTTAAATTTTAAATTTATGTGATGTTGAAATGAGATATTATATAGTAATATTATAGTATATTATAGTATATTAGTATAGTAATATAGTAATAGACAAGGCTGCGCGTAGATAACAAGGCGAGAGGCCACGAAGAAATAACTCGAAGCGTTCTTTCCTGGTTGAATATATAGGAACATGTAGTTCACATACCATATGGTATTAAAAGGAGTTATAATACACATAGAAAAAAAAACTCAAGTAGTTCTTTCCTGTTTGAATACATGTATATATACAAGTATATATAGGTGGTTCAGTTCTTGCATGTTTATGATATTGTGGTGATGCTAGTGCGCAAGCGCTGCACCTGCGCAGTATATCCATCGACACACAACCATCAACGGCGTCATTGACAACTATAACAGTAATTCCTGAATAAGGTGAGTTTTATTACATTGGTACCAGAAGTGGTTGAGTGCCGAACGATATATAAATATTATCTATCATTATACGTAAAAAAAAATTTGAAATCGCATAATATTTACTCTAAAAAATCGTCGTTTATTTGAATCTCCCTCGCTCCTGTCAATCATGACATAACTAGGTCAGTTCATCACCAATGTTTACAAGTTGAAAATTCATAAACTTGTACGAACGTGTATCATTATGTAGTGTAATATGAACTAACGTGTCTTTATCAAGACATTTATTTATTTATATCCACTTCATTTTACATGGTGCCACTGTGGTAAAACTCGATCTTTAATGTGAGCGATAAAGTAATATTCTGTAATGCAAACACTCCATAAGAGTAGATTAAAAGTGAATAAAACGTTTAAAAATTAAGTTATCGGTTCGAAATTCATAGTACATTATTAGTATACATAGTTTCGTATATATTATCCATAGTATTAATAAATCAGTTTTTAAAAAGTGATTTTGATGAGATTTAAAATTGATCACACCTGTCAAAATTGAAATAGTGGTTATTCGCAAAATATTTTTGGTATAGGTATATTACACAACGGTTACTCAAAATAAATTATAGTACTGCATTCAGTTAATGTTTAGATATATTAGAGCTATATACTACATAGAGTTTATTATTCTTACATAGTATTTCGTAGATTAAATTAGTTAATAGTAGATAGTAGAATATAGTTAAGTTATATAGTTATTAGTGTTTAAAAAACATTTAGCATTTAGAAATACATTTAGCATTTATAGGAAGTAGTAATATAGTGTAGTCATATTGTATATTCATTCATATATATATTATTCATACTGTGTTTAATGCTTGTATGACATACATCTAGCTCACTTAAACAAATTTATTCAATCTTTTTGAACATCATTCTACATATGTGAAACTTTCCAAAGAATTACATATACGTATCTTGTTTCAAATTAGAATTGCAGCGAAAAGTGGCAAAATACAGCTCTTTCATTACAAAAGTGGCAAAATATAAACAAGTTTTACATCAAAAATTCAAATCATACACAGTCAATGGAACACTTTGGTACATATTCATTTGCATACTACCAGAAAATATAAAGATAACTCAACATTGTTCTACAAATTACTTATAATCTGCTTTCCATAGTCAATATATTTCATTCTCAGTGCTAGTCATTCACATTATTTGCATTTGTTATTATCACAACTGTATTATATAATCATAAATCACAAAGTATATTATATTTATAACTTAGTCATTTATCTCAAGTGACTATTGTGTGACATTATTATATTCATATCATCTTCATATTCATAAAAAAAAGTATAAAAAAAAATAAATAAAACAAAATAAAAATAAATAAAACAAAATAATGTACATTGTACATTACCATATCCTGCTATTACAATTAAACTATTGGTGCTTCATATATTATTCATATTACTATTTTATTTGCATATCTTGTACTTCAGTTGTACTGTATCATAGTTGTTTGGTGAATAATACCTATTCTTTTGTGCAGATATTTGCATACAATTCAACATACTTGCATATATTATCAGACTTTCTTGATTGAAATATATCACCAAAATTGCTTAGTTACATTTAATTACCTTATTGATTTACATCTTATGTGAAGTTAGATACATTGTGAATTCATATCAAACTATTTCTGCATAGTAAATCAATATCTACCATCATATATTGGTTCTATAATTCCATTCAGTCTTATATTCTTGTAAAATATCCAGTCCAAAATACAATCTATAATCATAATTACTATTTTTCGAACTCAATTATTCAATAGAGTTGTATACAATTTATTGGCAAATACATTTACTATATACGCATCACAATCATACCAACAAGTTTTTTGGAAACTATGAACGCTGTGCTGCATTGAATGTTACGTTAACCTTGAGTCGGTTGATGTTTATTTGATGCTTAAAGGTGTTCATACTTTGAAATTATTTAAAATCAACATTCAAATTACCAAATGAGCATCGCTTCGTCCATCATTACTTGTTGACCTTGAGACGGTTGATGGGAATTTTGTGCGTTTGATGCTCATACTTCTAATGTGACAGGATTTGACTTGTATACGGACTTAGAAGGGTTGACTTGAGTACGGAAAACATTTACAAGATATCATATTCAAATTCAACTAAATACAATCGAATTATTATACAGTGAATTGATTACAATAACACAATATATTTCTTTACATTCCCCAATATCATATATCTACATATAACCGTGAATTAACAAATTATTGATATAATCTATCACGATACATCGAAATAAACCAAACCTATCAAATAAAAATCACACTTAAAGTGAATTAAGCTGTTTTGAAATTACTTCAACCATTGAATGTCTACCGCGTCTTGCAAATTGTTAACCTTGAGTCGGTTGATGGGTGTTTGATGTAATTGATGTTCATTGGTACTTATTGATGAAGAGAAAAACAACAATATCAACAACAATAACTTATTACTATAACCATTGAACTTCTACGCTTCTGATAACTTGTTAACCTTGAGTTGGTTGATGGGTGTTGGATGTAATTGCTGTTCTTTGGTACTTATCGACTAAAAAGGTAAAGCTGATTGGACTACGAATAACTTTCGACTTTTGGACATTAGATTCATCCGTGGATTATCAACAGCAAGGAAAGCGAAAGATATATAGATGATTGTTTCATTAGTATGCAGATGATTTAGTTAAGTTTAGAATTAGATTCTCGATACTACTTGGAATATTATATGATAGCTAGCAATTCGACAGCGATAGAACAGTGATTTAGAATAGACCATTAGATAATAAATTAAGTGAAAGGACAGTTGAGATTAATTATTCGAAGAATTTAGATATTATCAGTTAGATATTAGAGCGAAGAAGTTGAAAAGGAAAGACAATGCCTGATAGGAGGACAACGCACGCTGACACAACTAGTGTCAAGAAAGATCAAAGTGATGAGATGCCACACGCTGTAGCTACTCCGAGAGCCGAAGAGCCACAGATGGACGAACCAAAAGTGCTTGAGACCGTGGAGAAACGTGATATCATGGAGAAATTATATTTAATGATGATTCAATATGACCAAAGTTTCCAAGCACTAAACAGAATGATGGAGTTGCAAACTGTTCGAACCATTGAAAGCTTGTCACCAACAACCAGAACCCAATGGAAAGAAGAAGATCTTGAAGAGACTAGCAAAGAAGCAGTCCTTCATGATTACAACGACAAAGTAGATGACGAAACTAGCGTGAATGATACTGACGAAGTATTGGAAGATGATACTGGCAAAGGGGAAGATCTGCGAGAGATAACAGAAGAAACCATTGCAAACAAATATGACACTGACCAAAATGATGAAGACGAAAACGCATGGGATCTTGACGACGCAATTCAGAATGATTCCAAGGATGACGAAAACGCATCTGATAGCGAGAACATGATACGAACATCGCGTGGTCCCATTGCGACAATACAATACTTGTCAGAGGACACGTTTGATGACGACTCGGATCCAAAAAACGTGTAAGGATCGAGTTTGATGCCCAAACCTCGATCCATGAACAGATACAAATGGGCAAACCAAAAGTCAAGATCAAAGGGCAACAATATGTAAATGACGGAAGAGGATCAGTAGTCCACCCCTACAACCGTGAAAAACAGCACCTTGGCAAACCGAAAGTAAAAATCAAAGTAAACACCGAAACGGTCGATGGAGAAGGCGAACACAAAGTGGAAGAAATAGATACCCACTCCTGCACCTCTCGAAAAACACACATGGGCAAACCAAAAGTGAAAATAAAAGTAAACCCCAGAGAAGTCGATGGAGGAGACGTGCACAAAGTGAAAGAAATAGATGCCCACTCTTCCTCATCTGGAAAAACACACATAGGAGGCAAACCTAAAGTAAAAATGAAACAAGTGCGTGGTTTATGGCTGGGCAAGCCCAAAGTAAAGATGAAGAAATTAAAAGCGTAAGAACAAATGAACGGACGAACGTTTATAGTGATTTGTAACTGTATTAATATTTTAGAAGTTATTTTAAACACACATTTGGTATGCAATAAATGCTTGATTTTACTCAAAAAATCACTATCGCATCTTTCAATTTAGTTAAAACATTTTGGCACATATTTTATTTATATTTTAATTATTCAAATACATTTTCATATTCACTTCATCAGTTATTGTCTAAATTGAACAATGCCTAAACTTTTACCTCTTCAGCTATATTTCTATATGGTTTTAAATAAATCAGGTAGTTTATCAAATGTTTTTATCTATTTGGCTTTTAGTATAGTTCACTTTTTAAAGTATTTTCTCTGAAGCTATCTACTTATTTATGGTTATTGCTTCATGCTTGTCACACCACTACTATTAGTGTTTCTTATAACATTTGTTGTGGTTGTTTTCACCGTAGTTTTTTCAAGTAATTCACAACTGTGTATAGTATTCATTTTTAAAGCACTTTTAGTGTCGGTTGTATTTGTCTTGGTAATACATCTCCAAGCTTTTGATCATCGTTTTGTCAGCAAGGCATCCATACACATCCATAGTACATCTAAGTATTTACAAACTATTTTCAACATTTCAAATTATTTTCTTTATTGCTATCTTTCTTACCGTGTTTGGATATGCTTTTCCATCTTTGCTCTTGTAAAATACACAGGTTCTTGATTATTGGCGTTTATTAGGTACATAAATTTATCACTGTATTTAACTTAAAGCATTACTATAAGCTGCACAATTAAACACTTGTTTATATTATTAATCTAACAACATTTTATAATCATATACTCACGCCACCGCTGCAACAATATTAAAAACAAACAAATCTTAAATATTATCTATGTGTCTTTATATTCGCTCCCATGATTTTACATCTATTATACACATTCGTGTTTTGCAAAAGACATATTTGGCATTTATAATTAATTTCGCCCTGTTTCGCGAACTTGTGTTGTTAACAAATTAGTATGTTGACGGCCATAACTGTGAAACATGGTTAAAAAAAAGAAATAGGGGGAGGGAAGCCAATGTGTTGTGTTGTGGTAATTCATAATTTTTTATCATCGCTCACAATTTATTTTATTTCATCTAGTTTTAGTATCACTTTAGTAGTTAGTCTTTAGAATAGCATAAGTGTATTACGTAGCTCGTGTGGTATAGTAGATACCTAGTATTTCATTTCATAACTCATGTCGTTTTCATTATTAGCTTAGTTCTATTTAGTCTCTAGAGTTTATACTAGTATTAGTTTAAGTATAGTATACAGTGTCGCCTTGTGTGTCAATCGTAAAACTGCCGTTCGGATAAATGGATATAAATTAATGGATATAAATAAATGGATTTAAATAAATGGATATAAATAACAAGTGGATACGGAGCGCTAAAACCAACACAGGGAAGAATGTGGTGATGCTAGTGCGCAAGCGCTGCACCTGCGCAGTATAACCATCGACACACAACCATCAACGGCGTCATTGACAACAATAACAGTAATTCCTGAATAAGGTGAGTTTTATTACAATATTCAAAGGAGAGATACAGCTAGTTTAATGTGACATTGGGTTCTAGACATGGCTGCTCTTAGGTATCCGGGCGAGAGACCATGAAGAAATCACTCGAACCATTCTTTCCTGGTTGGATGTAAGTGGAGGCATAGGTCGAACAGTACCGTTGATGTATGCCACGAACACGACCCCCTGATCACATGATATGTGGCATGTAATTTATCGGAGAGATAAAATGCATTCTATGTAAAATGTAATAAAATGCATTTTAATCAAATGATACGCATATGTCTAGATACCATGCGCTGGTTTAGAGCGGCCTCCCCGTTCGATAATATATGTCAAAGGTGCGGTCAGCGGTACTTTGCGTCTGCGTCTGCGGAATTTAAATTGGTATAAAACATAGTAAAGCCAGCGGTATTGATTCCGCAGGGATCACTATGTTTTATACCAATCTAAATTCCGCAGACGCTGACCGCACCATAAGTTATGCTAAGATTAGTTGGCGTCTCCTGACAAATACCATTGCAAACCCTTTGCCCCCACTTCAATATTTTCCTGATCCGCGCGAAGATAGACTAAGAACCTTAATTTTATACTGTGATATAATTATTATATAGAATTTGTGTAGCTAACTTACCTTTCAGTTGAGCTATCCTTTAACCTAGCGATTTCTTTCGGTGATATTCCTACACTTAAGAATCGCTCGTCCACCACATTCAGAATGTGAGATGTATTTATTGTTACTTGAAACGACAAGGTTGAACCATTGGATGCAGTACTGTTGGTAGATTCGTCGGTTAAATAAGTTATATTATATAATCCTAGGATGTATTGATAAACAAAATACAAGATATCCATCGTTTATTTGTTTCGCTTATAGAATTCGATTAAGTTTTATATATGTTCATGATTCATATTTATAGAAATAAATCTGTATTTGGTTTGTATATAATGCAAAAAATAATAATGATTTATCAAAATAGTTTATAGATATCCGAGTTTAATGCAATTCAATCTCTATTATGTTATATGACTTTATATGGTCGAGCGACGCATCACCCCTGAAATGTATTCTGAATATGAACATATGAATGCGAATATAGATATGGGGTCATCTGAAAAAAAAAACATCACAGTGTTTTATTGTTATTTTTGAAAACATTTGTATCATAACTACGGGGCTGCTGTTACAAGCGAACACTTCTATTATTGAGGAACACGTTTCGAATTGATTGTTCCACACAAAAGGTGTTCCCCTAGTGAATTCTAGAGAAGAGCACCTCACGAGCTGTTCCCCAAAAAAGGTGTTCCCCACCAAATTCCAGCTGGCTTGGAGATTTTTAGGAAATTCCATCTAGCTTGGAGATTTTCGCTGATTGAGGAACACCTTTTTTGATAATTTCCTCGTTTTTGTAATAAATAATGAGAATAAAAATTATAAAATTGATTAAACCTGCCTGCAGTTGTATCATAAACGGCTACTTACAATATATGCTAGGTTATTTAGTTATATTCAACATTTCAATTTTCGCAAAAGGTGTTCCTTTTCTGTTCCAAGCTGACTAGAAAAGGAAAAACAGCCCAGCTGGCTTGGAAAAAATGAACACCTTTTTGCAAAATTTTAATGTTCAAAAACAATTATTTTGTTGTTGTTCATACTTGTAATGTTGTTTTAAGGTCATTTAACAACTTTTTGAAAAATGTGTCGTGGGTGCCCTTCTTCTAGATGGCTATAGAGAAAATTATCCTTTATCTAGTTAAGAGATTCGAGGAACACATTATTCCCAGTGGTACAGTCAGCGGATCTCTGCGTCTGTGTCTACGATATTGGTATAAAATATAGTAAATTATGTGGAACCGAATTCGATCGAGTTCATTGCATGTTGTACCTATTTCGCAGACTCAGACGCAGACACAAAGAGCCGCTCACCGTGTCATTATTTGCGGAACACGCCAAATTTGGATTTCCTGTTCATTCCCAGTATCATTCTCAATACATAGACTAGAGTCTGCATGTAATTATTATAATTACTTAAACTGGTTTTTAATTACTGAATTACTTTTATCATACTCATTGAATGATAAGGACTTCCAGAAAATGGTAGCCGTTCGTTAAATTCAAAACATGTGGTTATTTCCACATTTTCGACAAGACAAAAAAGCAATTGTTTTTTTTTTTCATTTCATGTTATTATTTTCAGCGCTTAAAAACAAAAGTATCATATCAATATTTTCATAATTCATATAGTATATCCATATGTAAATTGATATTATTATCATATAGATATACATATATAAACCGATACTATTATCTTTATATCACTTAACCTTCATGTTTGTATTTGAAAAGTGCCTACTCCATTGAAGAGCCTGTCCGAGTGCTCATCAAATAATTTTAAAGCATCCCGCCTAGCGATAAATATTGTAACAAGGCCGAACAGAAATTTTATTGCTAAAATATGCAATTGACTATCATTCGTATCAAGGCGCTTTCACCCTAAACAGGACCAAAAGGCTAGAATGCGTGTCTGTTGTGTTTTTTTTATACAGATTTTATTTCAAGAAAAGGCGCATAAATCAAACAAACAAATTTCGCGCTCTTTTTCTGTAAGTGAAATAGGTATAAAAACATAACAAACACGCTTTCAAGCTTTTGAGGCCGGTTTCGGGTGGACGTGCCTTCAAAACCATTCATAAAGTTCTTTCAATTCGTGCCCGTTGCCTAAGATTACTTATTTTGATATAAAATTCTTGGAATAACATCAGTAAATGTAAATAAAGGGATATACTTTTTTTAAAATCATTTAAAAACTCAAAAGTAGAAATGCTTTCATATTACTCAACTCAAGATATATTTTCATGCAATAAAGTACTTCTCGACTGAAGTTTGACAATGACAATTGACTTTTTTTCACCAAGCACCTATAAAAGTAACAAATGCTATATATAATAAACGTTTTATATTTACAACGTTAAAAGATATTTACCCAACGGAACTGGAAGGGATGCATTAATTTATGAAATGAAAGATTAATTTTATGGTCGAGAGTAAATTAAACGGTATCGTTTTGTAGGTTAATGTGAAATTTTTCATGGCTTGCCTTAGAATATACGTTTAAAGATTAATTGTAGATATATGTCAACTCAACCATATATTAATTTTGATGGATATAAACTCTTAATATCGTCTATATGAAAGAAACCATTACGATTCGGATTCACTATTCCTTATCTTTAACTCTATTAAAACAGTGTTATGATATCGTTTATTTCGGAATTAAATGTTATCATGTGATTTCGCTTTAAATATCCTCTAAAAATTTACTCTATTCAGTTTTTGCTCGAGTGTTCGCTTTATTTGCTCAGTCGAGTTTAATGTTTGGAGTAAACACATAACATTTAAAAAATCCTAAAACCCTGCAACTGATTTAGGATTTTTTACGAACTTTTACTTATTGTTTTAAGTATAATTTGACATTATTGACTGATATTATATGAAATCAAATCTGGTTTTATTTTATTGGATTGTATATTAGTATTGGTATATTATATAACTGAGTCATGAATAAAAACACTGCGATGGATATGTATGTTTACATGTTTAAGAAGCACCATTTTACCAGCTACTGAAAACCTACACATCTTGCGGTTAGAAAAATCCCGTCGCCTTCTTATTTACCTTGACCATGCAAGCTCGGAAAGTCTTGGTTTTACAGACTGATATGGGCGAGAAAAAAAGCAACGTTTTTCTAATTCGGATACATGGGTTTCTATCAGGATTTCTACCCGGTGAAAATGGTGAGTTTTAAAATTTTCGTTTTTGAGATCTACATGCATATATAAAGGTATGCAAAATGCAACTTAACATCGATAAACATATTTTGCGCAAATATTTCTGGTTGACATTATGGCAAACATCTACTGTAAGTTTATACTTTGAATAATAT
>LQRL01091749.1:0-10291 GCA_001703475.1 Hydroides elegans | reverse complement strand
CCCCCTACACGTTACACACACATAATTCCAATATTGGTTCTCTCTAGATGCAAAATTTAAATTTGATCAAGTCCATCAAGGTGACCAGTCTCCAGTCAGTTTCGAATTCCCTGATTTTTTCACTGATATAACCTGATCAAAGATTGATGCTGAACCAATCTAAGATGGTTCTTCATAACAAAACATGCCTATAATTAGTTCATATACGAGCGCCGACGATGGAACAACTATTTTTTGTATAGTGTGTTTGTGGAAAGCGAGCGCCGAAGGCGCGAGCAAAATTTTTTAAACAATCGATTTTATACCATATTATACACTCTATTTTTTTATGAAAATAGTAATAAAAATCTTGCTTTTGCCCAAAAAAAAAAGGTTTAAAAGGTTTTAAAAGGTTTTTTTGTTGAAAAAAAAGGTTCGCTTGAAAAAAAAAGGTTTTAAAAGGTTTAAAAGGTTTAAAAGGTTCCGCTGGGAAGCCTGGATATATGAAAATGGTAATTTTCATTTTTACTCTGAGTTATAAATATGTGGCCTATAGACCCTGTATTATCCTCAGGCACTCTTATGATAAACTAATGTATTTTGCGTAAATATGACATGGTTATTTGAACTCTTTACAAAATGCATGATTTTATTTCGCTGTTCTAAATACATCTCTTCGTACCTGTATTTTGCACTTTGACGCTGCTAAGCTCCGTTCTCAACTCCTTGTCGCTGGCGAGTAGCGAATCAAGCTGCGTTTTCATCTCGAATTCGCGCTTCTTTAACTGCGTCATTTCCATAGTGAGCGAACTGATTTGCGACACACTCGCGCTCAGTTCGCTTGTTAGTTTTACCTGGTCAAGAGAAAAACGGTTTAAATTGGATCAAAATGTAAAGCCATAGAGCTTGAAAACGAAGAGGGTAAACGTTTAATCATATTCCAACCAACTTTAATTCATGTCCATCATAATTTTTTTGGTGAAATACAGCGGAACACAATATCCTCTGAAGTCACGAATCTTTTTAATACATTTAATTAAAATCCATTGTTTGTCGGTCACTTATCTTGTCACTTTTTCGGTTCGTTTTTTTTTTTCTTTCTCTCTCCCTCACTCACTCTCTCTCTCTCTCTCTCTCTCTCTATTCATGCTATTATAATGATACCATTACACTTACAAATACATGTACGGTAGGTTTTACATAAAATAAATATATAAATAGTACACACCTTATCCTGTTCGAGCGACAGCACCTTGTCTTGACTCTGAGATGCCGTCAACTTGAACGTATCACTTCGTTTCTCAAGCATCGTGTTGCTCTGCTCGATATAGCTGCAAGTTATATTTCAGGATAAAATTGGGGGAAAACATGGCACTAAAACTTTGAATGTTTATGAATCGTTCAAGCCAACCATAAAGGTTCGGTTGTATTGGATGAAGGCATGATTTAGCGATATCAATATATGCAACCTAATGCAAAACCTCTCTAATCATGTCATCGGAGTGCGTTTGACTAGAGTGCGATGGTCAAGGATTTCAAAGTCTATCTAGACCAGGTCCCGTTTGCAATAACATAAGACTATCGTTAGGATGTGAAATCGGCCCTAGGTATTTCAGAATGTATGAAATGACAAAAAATACAAGATATCGCTAGGGGTTAAATTCTCAAATCATCTTTAAGCCTTTAAATGAAAACGATTCGATATACATGTATTGTGAAAGTACGGTGACTTACGACTGATTTCTCTGAATAAGTTCGTTGATTTTGCTGTTTTGTGTTTCGATTTTTCCGTTCTTTTCGTATAACTCGGTCTTAAGGCGCTCGTTGTCCTGTAAAATCAAACATGAAATGTAATATTGTTAATATTATCTCTGTTTGTATAAAAGGATTAGAAGAGTGTGACTAGACAAGCGGCTTTGATTCACAGAAAGGTTAGCCCCCAATAAAAATAAAAAAGTCACAGAATTGGTGTGGCCATGCCCTTACCTGCACTATGCGAGTGATGTTGTGAAGAAGGACGCCCGCTTCCATGCTTGGCATCTGAGATAAGGCTAGGCTCTCTTTATATTGTCGCTCGATCTGCGAAAAGCATCAAGGTATGTCATCAGACTAATGCATTTGAATATTTGCTCACACACAAAGATATATAGGTATTGTGAGGAATCGTTTAGGCATGTTTGTATTTTCTTTTTCAATATTAGCGACTAATAAATGATTTTCTAATTGGTACTTTGAGCATTGAAACTCGCTTTAGATTACTATCATTCGTTGAAATATTTTCTTTTGTGAGCTTTGTGTATGAAAAATGTACGAGTGTTTCTTTGTCTTATTTTCCTATAATTAACAAGCCAAGCCAAAGAACTATTTGTGTTTTTATTTCAGAGTTTAATGTCACATTTACATTTTCTCATCAAAAATGCTATTCATCGGCGAAGAATTCCGAAAATGAACATAGCTCAAACACGACTCATACCTTATCGTACATACTGTCTACTTTATCGGCGACCTTATTGAGTGTAACTTTGAACTCTGTATTGTGTTGACGTGCCTCACTGAGAGCTACCTCTGTCTGGGCGGAGCTAGTGGCGGGAGGCGGGGCCGCGGCAGCTGTCAATCAATTAGGCAAAAACCAATCAAATGAAAGCAATCAAGAACAACAACAATATCACCATAGTTGAAGTATGCATTAAAACTACTCTTTCTTTTTCTTTTCTTTTTTTTTTTTGTAATATAAATAAACCACGCATATTCCTTTAAAATGGATGTATGCTAAACATTTGCCATCTGTATGTTATGTTAATGTTGGTTTTACTAGGTATGTAAGCTAATGAAACTGCCATCTGAATTATGCGTTAACGTTGGTTTTAATAGGTTTGTATAGGACGGACTCACGTGGCGCGTAGGGTTGTGCGGGTTGTGGATACATCCCTGGTGCATAAGGCGCACCCGGAACTGCACCGTACATTGGCTGTAAAAAGTATTAAAACACATTATAATATTTGGAAGGATAGGATTAATAAAACTTATCGAGAAAGCGTTTTCAATTATATAAATATAGGAGATTATAATAGGCCTGTCATGTACTGGTATGTACATACACATTATTTCTATAGCAATACATCTGTCAAAACATTTTTTTTTCGACTTACAAATCTATTAAATGCAGTATTGATTTCTAAATAAAAAGTTCCAAAAATAGATCTTACATTAAAAATCATTAAGCACAAAATTGTAAAATATGTTATTCCCAAAATGATCGTATAATGCCAATCTTTTACCTTGGATTTGTTTCAAAATATAAAATTTATCTTATCTCGATATATATCATTAGTAATTCATTAACAAATCACTTACCGCTTGCATTTGCATGGGCGATTGGTAAAGCGCCAGTTGAGACGCCATTGGCGCTGAAATCAAAACAGGAAAGTTATTGTGTGAAATTATAAGTAAGCATTTAGTCTAAATCATGTTTCATATTTTTAGTCTAAATGATTTTTCACAAAGAGCAATAAATCCATTTTTTTTCCTTAAGATAATAAGTAGATAATATTCCAGGTGAATCGCGTTGACCTTACCTTGAAAAGCAGCAGTCTGATAAGTAGGCGGCACCTGTGGTTGAATGACAGGTTGTGGCTGTTGAAACGTCACTTGGGGTTGAGCGGGTGGTGGGCTCGCTGCGTGATGATGGTGACTGGTTGAGTGAGAGGTTGCGTGCGTGGGTGAATGAAGGGGTTTGGCGGGCACGTCCGGCTTCATGTGAGGACTTGGTGAGGGCGATTTCACGGGTGAATGCACTCGCTGAAAAAAAATGTTCATATATATTGCTATAAACGTGTCTACGAAAATATAGACTGTTTGTAAAAAATATATATGGCTATAATCTGGGGAATGGCGATTTCACGGGCGAATGCACTCGCTGCTGTAAAAATATGGATGGTTTGTGTTACACACCAGGAATTGTACACCGTTACCTGAACTCGACCCTCGACTCAATACAACCGCCATCGAAAGGCAACTTGCGAATAACTTTTAAACGTTTCAATGTGTGCCCAAATGCCGAAAACCCAAATGCGAGCGCCGATGGTATGAGTCAAATTTTTACTTTTTTTTCCCAAAATAGTCTCTGCAGTATGGATGGCCGTGCGACCGCAAAGGCGCACGACTGTAATAAGGCTTTTCTGTAATAAGACTTTTCTAAGTACCGGTACAGGGCTGTACCTTAACTTTAATTCGAGGTCGCAGCCGTGCGACCTGCTGAAAAAAGCAGGTCGCACGGCGGATTTTCAGGTCGCAAGTGGCTGATTTAAACAATGAATGGTAGGGATGTATAATGCTGCTCTAAGATTGAGCGCCCTCGGGCGCTCTACATATTGAACACTGCGCCCTGGGAAATGACACCAGTGCGCTCAGTTATAGGACAGAGTTTTTATAAATTATAAATATGAAAAAAAATAAACCTCAATTGTATGTCAACTGAGTTTGCCGGATTTATCAAATATTCAATTCTGAATGCGAGCGCCGAAGGCGCGAGCGCTTTTTTAGATCGGACCATATCAAAATCAAAACATTCCATTTACTGGTGAGCTATCAATTATGGATCGAAAAGCGTACCGGTAATTGATTACCTTGGATGCGAGGCAATACCAAAGTACAAAAAAATATATATACCAAAGTACTTGTAAAGCAATTAAGCACTGCACATATGTGATACCATTCTTAATAATATCCAAACTTAATATGAACAAAATATCGGAATGAGGCCTAAAGGCGCGGTTACAATTAGGCAAAACAACGCAGTGTTTTTAATGCGACCTGTTTTTTCCTTGAAATGGTCCAATGTTTTATAGCACGATTGGTGTGGAAAAAATCGTTTAACCATTTTGACCTAAACACCTTTTGCTTGAATGTAACCACACAAACATTGGCATAAATAAGGCCCCAAAAAGTTGGTCGCAGACCGTGCGACCTGATAAAAATTTCAGGTCGCACGGCCAATTTTCAAGTCGCATTTGCGACCTAACGACCGCTAAGATACAGCCCTGCCGGTATATGTTGATTGACTTGAAAAATTGACAAGACCCTTCGTTGGACTACAATGTGTCATACCAAATTGTTTCATTACCCAATTCACCACGAGCACCACCATTCACCACCAATTCTCATATATGCCAATATTTGTTTAGAGACCAACTTTCCAGTTTTCGTTAGGGGACATCTCGAATGATTTAAACAAATATGTATCCATTTGCTTAAAAAAAAACACTGATTAATCCGTTAATGTATTTCTTTCGTCTATGCATTAATTTCATTTACTAGGAGTCACATGCTTTAAGTATCCAGGTAGACATACAATAGCGCATAACTGTAACAGTACAAACGTGTAGATAAGAAACTCCCACTTTCAGTATTATTACCTTTCAATAGGGTAACCTTTTTGCTGCGGCCATAACTACTCATCGTAATCACTTTATCGATTAATGAATTAAATGATCTTTACAGTAGCCTCTAGGTTATTCAAGTATGTGTTGGCTTGCGGTGAATAAATCATTTTTTTATCACTTTTTGTCGGTTTATATTATTATTATCGTTGTTATATTGTATATAAAAAGTGGTTATATTGTATGATGTTATAGTGTGACTTAACTACAATTCAACAGTGTTGCATAATTATCAGTGTCTGTAATTTGTTAGTTGCAAGCAAAAACTATTTGAATATTGAATAGAAAGATTTCAAGAGAGGGTATATCGGTAAATTTAGGTGTAATTGCCAACAAATAAACTTAAGATATTTCATCAATGTTTACTTTGTATATATAAAGTGCATGTAAAAAATATCGTATTACATGTACTTACTGTCATATGACTTATGCCTCTTATGCACACATGCATTACACTGCTATCCTAAGCAACTAACGATGGGTAAAAGTTATATAAAAGTGCTTTTCTATAACCATATAACGCTATGAGTACCAGAATCAATTCTCTCTTTTTCCATTAATGATCACTAATGGAGTTGAAAAAAACCTTAAATAAAGAATAACCATGTCTGGCTTGCACTAATTTAGGGAGACAGACTTATTGAATATTCTCTCTTTCTCTATAATCCCATATATTATTGCGAATTACTTGCAATAATTCCGGATAAAAGCATGGTCGACAACCCATGTCAGCACTTAGTTTGTATAAACTCCATCTTCATATATATATAAATTGCAAACTCCCCTAAAAAACCTCACCAATCTCGATTGAAAAATAGGAACAAACTGGCTCTTTGCATTAAAGCGCTCTTTTTATGCCACAAATTCGGGCATAGATTTCAATATCCTTGAGAGAAAAGGGGGAACGAGTTCTGGGAAATTCGGCCTTTATCGCAACCATAAACCTTGTATACCGTACCTCGGAATCACTTGCATTACTCGCAGTTTCGCTGTCCTGTCCTGCCGCCATAGGAAACATAGCCTGACCCATCTTGGCGATACGTGACATCAACTTGGCTTTGCTCGGTCTCTCAGGCTTGCCTTCTCCCTATTTCAAGGACACAATACATAAATATGAACTTTCGTAAGGACTAATGAACGTTCAAACATCTAAAGAAGATATGGACGCATTCATCTTTATTGTTTAAGTTAAATAAAATACCTATTGTTTAATAGATCTTTATAACTAGCCTTACATGTGTCTTTTTTTACCAAACATTCAATCCATGATAACATTTCAAAATATCCAGAACCTCTTTAGAAAATAAACCCAATTTTCCCTTGAAACTTACAAAATCAACAATTAACATTTTAATCAATCAATAACTAAACGTTACCGGGTTCGCTTCGGCACTCTCCGCCTCCTCCTCGGGGACTTTCGGCTGTGACGTCACCTTTTCTTCTGCCTTTTCATTGGACGCTTCTTGTCCTTCTTTTTCTTTAGATAGCTTCACCTAGATGAAGCATTGAATGAATACCACGTTTTATATCGAGCATATATTAACCGAATTAAATGGTAAGTCAAATCCAATTCAAAGTCAAGTCAACCATATTATATGAATATCATTTTCGCCGACACAATCGTTAAAATAGAACTGGATAATGTGTTTTTGAGTAAATACATAAACGCACATTATCCTTTCACTTCGCTTTCAAAATGTTCTATTTTAACGATTGTCTTTGGACCTCAAAAACAATATTTATTTCATGATAAGCATAAATATTTTCTAAGCTATCTTGCAAGCATAACCAACCAGTTTTGTACACGATGTCCACCTATGAAACTATTTTTCTGTTGCTTCCTATATTAATAGTTAGCATACCCGAACGACTTGTATATCATAGACGACTGTTGCATTGGGCGGGATCTTGCCCTTTCCTTCGCTGCCGTGAGCCAACGAGGATGGAGCGATGACGAGGCGCCGCCCACCTTTCTTTGCGCCAAGGAGGCTTTCGTCCCAAGCCTGCACATGCATATACAACGTAGTTTATGTTCGATTGAATCTAGGTAGAAGGTCATTTGGAATATTAATTAAACCTTTCTTCTTCTTCTTTTTTTTTTTTGACGATAATCGAATGTGTAACTTTGAAATCAATTAATAAATACATAACGCATTCATTTTTTTTTATCAAAGATATGGTATTTAAGAACGCTAACTTGCGAGGCTCTTTGCCTACCTTGATGACTCTGCCGCGCCCAAGCTTGAAGCGGGTAGATCGGTCTCCCTCTATGCTCGTCTCTATGGCCTACACATATATTGTGAACAAAAGACTTTTGTTATTTCGTGTATTTATCAATTCTTCTACAGAAATATACAATCTAAAAAGAGATTTTAAAGCAGGTAGTTTTGTTATCAATTAGCAGTTATAATACATCGTCCTTATAAAATTCCTTATGGGAAATGGTGCCTCTTGATCGCAATTACTTTTTTTCTACTCTTACTTCTCCGATGGCATGGTTCGCAAAGACGTGGGCCGTATATTTGATCTCCACAGAATCGCCAGCTTCCAGCGTCCCGCCTTCGCCCAAACAAATATCTTGCCAAACGCACTCAGACAATGAGGAACCATGGCAACACGCCTTGGCAACCGCCACCTACAAGATTGAATTGAACTGAAATGTGACTGGTTTGAAAACGAAACGGTGTCCTATCCAATGCAATAAAATGGGTCTTAAGTTATGCAGGTCATATTACATGTATGTGAAGGATGTATATACTATCCATCATATACCAGCAAAGAACTTATAATATTCAAGCTGGTCTATTTCAAAGTCATTATTGAAATTTCTCGTATATAAAACAACATAATACGGGCGATTTTATTGAACATATAAAAACAGGTTGATACTGTTTCTGTTAACAAATAAACATCACTTCTTTAACCATAATGATAAATGACATGGATTTTAAAAAATGGCGACCAACCTGTCTGGCGAATTGCTGCAGTTTTTCAGCGTCATCAAACTTGAGAGACCAAAGTGTACGAGCCTCATCGTATAGCTGAGCATATGATCCCTCTTGTACCTAGAATAATTCCATGTTTAAAATCAAGTTTATGCATGAAATGTAATTAATTTCTTATATATTAAGTTTTACTGTGTCAATTACTGATCTATCCATCTCTGTCTCTGTATCTCTGTCTCTGTCTTTGTCTCTCTCTCTGTCTCTTATTATTCCGTTGATCTATCGTTGAAGTAGACTATAAAATAATATATAAATTTCCCCTTCCATATCGACCAAATTTTGGTGTCTGCCTTGAGTCTCAGTAAAAGTGTTGGTCCCCAATTTATAATTCAGAAAATGACATGTTAATTTCAACTCACTGTAAAGTTGAAGGACGAGCTAATTCGCGCATGCGTGACCTGTTGTTGTTTACTCACGTACAGCAGAATTTTGTACTGAAACCATGTAAAAATCTTATGCAAATACAACACAAGTTTTAGGGTTATGATCACAAAAATCTTACAAATACTAAAGGCTTAATGTTTTACCAAGAAAGCGATATGTGCTGTTTCATTAAAGCTCACAATTTAATTGTTATCCAACGTGCTAATAAACGAATAAAACGCAAATTTGTTAAAAACATGGGCTTGTTACAAAAATGAAAGTTCTTACATCATTTGTCTGGTGGTTGGCAAGTAAAGCTGCACCTAATTTTCCTTGACTCTCATATTTTCCTTCCAAACTGACAACAACAAAAAATAATCATATCCTTAATTGAAATGTTATCACAAATATTTACATTAACCATTGCTACACAATGTTTTATTGTGAAGGATAACAAAGAATTTATTTTGAAACATTAATTGATAGTTTCAATTAATTTATATCTACAGAATATTGGCAGCTAGCATTTTCAATTCAACTTATTGTTAACAGTAACATGCGTACTAAAATTAGTCATTTTATCAAAGTTTTTTTTTTATATAATGAAGATAAGTCATAACTTTTTTTTTTAAAGTGGTTTTAATAATTTTGTTCAGACGCGGAATTCAATATACTAACTACTTAAATGCATGTACGGGAGCTGCGACCAGCACTTGTTGACCGGCGCCTCTCCCTCCATTTTCCTCTGAAATGAAATACACGTATGTACATTAAACATTGTTTGCCACCAAACAATCGAACACTCTTGGAATTTAGTCAACCGAAATGTTTGCCCAATTTAATTATTTTTTATAATTTTGCCTCAATGAATCGTTGATCTATATGTCATTATAGTACAAAACTGCAACATGTCGTGAGCAATTATAGCTGATTATACCAGGATCACTGTGACTAGAAAATTATCTTATACATGTATTTTGTCTGTTTATAATTCAATTTGAGACCAGAACCTGGTGTGGGTTTTGTAGCCTTCTTCGGTTCCTTTGGAGCAGTATATGTAAGTGAAGCATTCGCCTCCCCTGATGAAGTCTCCTGTCCAAACACTGACGCTAATCTGGATCTAAAATATAAACAATAGTATTATATCATTGTAACAATAAACATCCTAAAACATGAAGAAGACAAAACATTGCGTTCAAATGTCATACCCATCATTTGAGTGATCATCCGCATCCCCATAATATAAGATAATGTGTAATTAGTATGTGTGACATATTTTCATAACCGTTTGGCTTTCACATACAGGATAAAATTAGTCAGATGTAACTTTACTTTTTTTATTTGATAAAATAAACGTATTCTTCTAGACCAGTCTACGTCACGCTTCAGTTACGTCCCCCAAACAATTCGGGATTCAAGCAATGTGATTGGACGAGGGATTTGACTTACTAGAAACTTCCCCCCCCCCCCCAAACATTGAAAAATAAATAGCTTTTGATTGGTCCA
>LQRL01091745.1:1965-16828 GCA_001703475.1 Hydroides elegans | reverse complement strand
ACTTGGAGTTTGGATATATAGAAATCATATCAGACAGAAACATGTTATGTAATGCTAATATAATTTCATTAAAGCAAAACTATTGTCATTTTTCAGTTTTTCTTGACTTATAACCATTGAAGATGTTCCGTTTGTTATATATACATGAAATTAAAAATTACATTGACAACATTCAAACGAGGTACAAATTCGTATAACCAACACCAAAACAGTCCAACATTGGTTCATTTCATAACTCGGAATAGTAAAGCAGCCAGATAATACATTCAATCAATAAAGTACATGCAATCTAGTTTTTAACTGTGTCGCCCAGATTGCTGAATCAGATTATCAATCTTGTTGATAACAACTGCCAGTTATATTCAACATGTGTATTCAAAAATACCATACCTTTAATTGTTGGTGCGTCCTCATTCAGATTCCCAGCGCTAAGGCACGTCACATCTGCCACCGATTCCATGTGGTTTTCGTCACAAACCACATCACACATCTCATTGACAAATATTATATCTCCTTCGATACAGCAACTATCGCTAAATCCACCATTGTCAATATGTGGTAAGTCACAGGTTGCTGAAATGCAAATGAATCTATATTATTCAAATGCAAATCATAAAAGAAGCAGGGAAAAACTTAGTTTCCTTAAGTAAACATATAGCCAACAGTAAAAATGTAATGTGCTTGTTATTTTTATCGTTCAACGAATGTTCTAACAAATCTAACAAATCTAACAAATGATTTATTTCGTTACTTCTCGTTTATTATCGTTAGTATCGTCACGTATGTGCCTGGCAAGCAGTTTAAAGCGTGGTGGCCGCAATAGACGCATACATGTTATGTTGTTTAGCAGGGATCGAAATGAATAAACTTAAAATAAAATAAATCATTTAAACATGATTACAGTGTTACTGTTATTGTGTGAACTCTATCGAGTTCAATATCGGATAGGTCACACTGACCTCAGTGTGCATACTAACAAAACCAGCTGATTTTGACAAGCGCATTATTGTTCACGTCACAATTTAGGACGACACAAAATTTGCAAACATTTTTACAGTAGCATGATAGTGACATTGCCCTTTTAACTTAACCTTGGCAACTAAAAATAATAATGTAATTTGTCAACGATTCACCTTACAAGGTTACTCGGTCCATCACTCGATAATCTGATGGTGGGTTGAAGAAAGTGATGCGAAACACTATCAAAACTATCCTTTTGGAATTCTAAAAACTTTCTGTTTGAAATGATTACTTACATAAATCTTATTTTCCCATGTGGAATTCGCAGTGTTTATCTTGCATTAAATATGTATATACTATGCTAATTTACTGAGTGTAATAGCTTGGTAAATTTTATAGGCATGAGTCAAAATGCGTAGTTGTTTTCAAAGATTTCATTGGGTTGAGATGAATAGAAAATGAAGGAAATACAAAAACTTCATTTAATATGAATACTAGCTCCTTTGTGAAAAACTTTTTTAAACTTTAGCTTACATTTTCTATGCCTCGATTTTTATAGCAGAATAAAGCAAACAGCTAGATAACACTTTTATTGTTTGACGTCTAAAAAATCTAAATGAGTAAATCAAGCTGATTAAAAAATGTTATTCGATTTCAATTTCATCATACCTTCGCATGCTGGTGCATGATTCAGATTTCCAGCGCTAACGCACGTCACAGATGACACCGATTCCATATGATTATCATCACAATCCACGTCGCAATCAACACCTACAAGGATTGTTGCCCCTTCTGTACAGCCATCACCACTTAATGCACCATTGTCAATATGTGGTAACTCACAGATCGCTGAAATACAAATAGTATATTTGTTGCATAATATTAGAAGGCATTTTGTCTATATACTGGATGTGGGTGTTTTGATGCATCTTTAAGAGCATAGCTCCTAACCTGTTTCTTCAACATTTATTTTGATCATATATAAATGAATATGTGCACAGAGTAGACCAGGTAAATACTGAGGTTTACATGTAACTTGATAAATAATGCACATACCACCAAATCAGTATATGTTATGTAATGAGGGTTTTAACGTGAAGCTTTGCAATCTTTTATCAGGTTTTCATTCTTATTGAAAAATCGCTAGCTGTATCAAACCGGTGCATTTATGAGCAGCATACCTTCACATGCTGGTGCATCATTCAGATTTCCAGCGCTAACGCACGTCACAGATGACACCGATTCCATATGATTATCATCATAATCCACGTCGCAATCAACACCTACAAGGATTGTTGCCCCTTCTGTACAGCCATCACCACCTAATGCACCATTGTCAATATGTGGTAACTCACAGATCGCTGAAATACAAATAGTATATTTGTTGCATCATATTAGAAGGCATTTTGTCTATATACTGGATGTAGGTGTTTTGATGCATCTTTAAGAGCATAGCTCCTAACCTGTTTCTTCAACATTTATTTTGATCATATATAAATGAATATGTGCACAGAGTAGACCAGGTAAATACTTAGGTTTACATGTAACTTGATAAATAATGCACATACCACCAAATCAGTATATGTTATGTAATGAGGGTTTTAACGTGAAGCTTTGCAATCTTTTATCTGGTTTTCATTCTTATTGAAAAATCGCTAGCTGTATCAAACCGGTGCATTTATGAGCAGCATACCTTCACATGCTGGTGCATCATTCATATTTCCAGCGCTAACGCACGTCACAGATGACACCGATTCCATATGATTATCATCACAATCCACGTCGCAATCAACACCTACAAGGATTGTTGCCCCTTCTGTACAGTCATCACCACCTAATGCACCATTGTCAATATGTGGTAACTCACAGATCGCTGAAATACAAACAGTATATTTGTTGCATCATATTAGAAGGCAGGTTTTATCGTGAAGCTTTGCGATCCTTTATCAGGTTTCATTTTTTATTGAAAAATCGCTAGCTGTATCAAACCGGTGCATTTATGAGCAGCATACCTTGACATGTTGGTGCATCATCATTCAGATTTCCAGCGCTAAGACACCTCACAGATGACACCGATTCCATGTAATTAGCATCACAAACTACGTCACAAGCTACATCGACCAGGATTGATCCTCCTTCGGTGCAGGTATCACCACCAAATGCACCATTATCAATATGTGGTAACTCACAGCAAGCTGCAATTACATATTGCCAAAATGATTAAAACATGGATTCAATACTAACATATACATTCAGGTCCAGCAATCAACGTATAACCCTCAAAACATGAAGTATTATTATAGAATTTGTGTCATTGCCTGGAAAAGCAGAGAGAAAAGAAATTCGACCAATATGTATAAATGTATGACGAAATGATATTGTGGATATAGATACATGATCAGGGCAAAAAGGTAATGACTACAGTCTCCCAGACGCTCCCATGGTTTCAATACAACAATAAATCAGCATTACGTAATATGGATTTCACTTTGCTAGAATATATTAAATACAGCAATAGTTTAATATATCTCCTAGTTATATAAAAGGCCAATTTAAAATGCAATTTTAAAATGTTTTGGGCGCCCATAGGGTAATGTCAAATTTAATTTGGCATAAACGTATAAATAAAGGGTTTAAAAGCAACCAATACACTGCTTTAAATTGAATATGGCATGCAAAATAGTGATATTTTTAACGTAAACACCATGTCCGTATATTGTCATCAATTCATTAAAATCATTAAATTTGTGTATGATAGAGGCTTTAAACCCGCATTCTTTTGGCTTAATTAAATTTCAAATGTTTTCATATTTGCAAATGTGTGTGTTATTGGTACGTTTGTGTACGTTAGACATCATGACACTTTAAACATCCATTATCATGATTTCTAATATTCACGACTAAAAAGCAAAATGTTTGATTAAGATAATAGCAAAATTGACGACAAACATACGATATCACTGTTTTATATAAAGCCGAATGTTATTAGATTCGACGAAAAAATCATTTCTAAATTGATTCAATTTTAAGTTACAGTTTTCTAAATGAAAATATTGATATATTCATAAATGGTATAATGATACTTTTATTCAATATATCAATAGTTATTACTTAACCTAAATAATGATAATGGACATACCTTTACTACTCTCTGAATTTAAGCACCCTCTAGACGCATCAGAATCTGTAATAAAGAATTTATAATTTGGTACATGAGATGCAATTTTTAACATATTTTGACATGCGGGGCGAAAGACATCATATCATGGCGATGCATGGTTTGCTTGAATTTAACCACGAATTGTTATTGTAATTTGTCGGCGTATTTTAAAACAACAACCATATTGAGTATTGTCTACTTTTTGTCGAAATAAATAATTTCTTATAATGTTAATTGTTAAATATAAGCAAAAACACAGTCAGAGTCTTTCTTGCCACCAACTATACATTTGTTTTACTTTTGGTATTAACTTTTAATTAACAGTTTTCATATAACCCATTATATACTTCAAATTGAACATGCAAATAATACTTATGTGCCCCTATTTACCAAATAAGCGATTTATCGTGATTGTATCATCTAAACTAAATGGAGCACTGAAACCCTTATTAATCAAGCAATAAATTATTTCTTAAATATTGTTCGTATAGTTCGGGGGTAATTCCTTCTTTGGATCATCATCACGTTTTGCATACCATGACACTTGTTCGTACGTCCTGCATTTTATGAATTGACCTATTCACTACTTAAACGTCTTAAGTTCGATTATATTAATAACTGAGAGTGTATTTCTGTAATATATATTACACTCAGTGTCCCAATATTTTGTCAAAGCGAATTTGATATTTTCTCATGATCCTAAGTAACATCTTAAGGTATGATCATTTATGGTGATTCAAAATAAGTCTTCGGGGTGTCGAATTCATGCATTGGCTGATTTCAAGCGATAGAACAATACTATTCTTGACAAATATTTCATTTGTTCTGTGATTTTTTTGAAAAACAATATGTCATATATTAAATTGAGGAGACACTGGTCAAAGATAAACAAAAGCTACATACCTTCACTAAGCCCCGACTCCGAGTAACTGCTATAGGAATTCGAACCTGTTATGTAAAAACTATTAACATCACCAGAAGCACAAACTTTGTTTGGAATTCCTTTTCGGATATTTATTGAGTTAATTATCGCAGGCATTTTTGTATATTGATTTAAAAAACTAGGTTTTGATCATTACGTGTCATGAAATCCTTATTAACAAGTTTTATATATGTTTTAACATTTTCCAATAAATTTTGTTGTACAATAAAATGTACCATTGTAAGAATTTATAAATTCGAAACATATTAATACTCGAAAGGAGAAATGGACAGATGAAATATAAAATAATCTTTCTATTTAAGACGATTTTTATACCGATTTCTTTTGTTTTGCTGCTACAAATTGCTGACAGAGATATATATAACTATTCATTGAAATATAACAACCATGATTTATGCATGTATCGCACAAATGGCTGCATACTCAAACGTCACTTGGGAAAACTAGCCACGAAACTCATCAAACAACGAAATACATCCTACATATTGAATTGATGTACTTTCCCAATTTTCCCATTAATATATAATTCAACATTTTGAAACATATAAATACTAAACAAGAGACATGTGCAAATAAAAAAAACTAAAAAAAGAGTGTAGCCATTTTATTTATTTTGTATTTCGATTCACATTGAACTGAGAGAACATATAAAATGACACACCTTCACTGCGGTCCGATTCCGAGTTCCTGCTGTACGAACTATAATCTGTTATCAAACATAAATTAGTGGTATCATCTTTGGGAATCATATATAGAGTTTATGTATTTCTCCTATTTCAAATCGGTATGACAAAGTTACATTTTTCATTATGGCCTTCGACCCTTACTAGTCTAAAAGAATAGATAAAGGTGGCATACCTTCACTGCGGTCCGATTCCGAGTTCCTGCTGTACGAACTAGAATCTGTTATCAAACACAAATAAATGGTATCATCAATAGGAATTACCTATTGAATATATTTATTTTCCCTATTTCAAATCGGTATGACAAAATAACATTTTTTTTCATTATGACGTTCTAATTTTACTAGTCTATGAGAATAGATAAAGGTGACATACCTTCACTACTGTCCGAGTCCGGGTATCTGCTGCGCGAACCAAAGTCTGTTATAAAACATAAATTATTGGTATCATCAGGAGGAATAGAAAAACGCATAGTCAAATATGATGGATCATGAACAAATTGGATTCGGGCAATTTTTGGAAATATCTTATTTCCGCGAGACCTATTTCAATCAAGTTTATAGTATATGGTCATTTCAATTGCTTACCAAGACAAATGAAACGACCTGTTTTGATCGGTATGTGTTATGATTTTCTTCGAAATAAATAAAGCGAGATATTTCTTTTTCCATTGTTTATCAAATGTGCTGTCTATAAGTTCCCTCTGCTATGTTTTAAGTAAAATGCAAGTTGATTACTAAATCCTGTGGTATAGTAAACAATGCTTGATGGTGAGTTATATTTACCTTGCAGGGAGCAAGTACACTTTAGCCAAAGTAAAATCACATTGGAAACTTGGATCCAAAAACTAATTTTGTGTTCTCCAATTGTGTGTCGTTAGCTCTTGCGATAGAAAACAACTCTGATCGAAAACCCGCAACTTAACTTAATATTGGTTATATCTCCTACATTTTAGAATTGAGGAAAGTTGGTAAAAAAACTGCTTTGAAATTAAAGTTTAATGTAAAAGATTGTTTGTACATTGTAATGCATAACAATTAGAGTTTTTTATGTAAACCTATCCATGCCAAACCTAACCATTTAATCATAATTAAATATGTTTAAATGATTGGTTTACAAACCGCGACTATGATGTCGTAAATTGAATGTAGCATGCAAAATAAGGATTGTGTTGCAAGTATAACACAATCTATTTTTCAAGTGCTATAATTTAAGAGCCGAATTATATAAATCATTCAAATTAAACATGATCGCATTTTATTTTCATTTTTGAAGATAGCTTCCAAGAATCATAAAGTTTGTTATTATTGAGTAATTCATTTTAGGGGTTAATCGAATTTCTTGAACAACATTCCAATGCATATATGGTTTCGATTTAAAATAATTTAAAACTATATTTTTGTGTTTGATTGCTTCAAGATTCATCATAAAAATATTTAAGAAACAATGCCAAAATTTATTGCCCAAATCATCAAAAAAACACTGCACATCACATCACACAACAATCATTAAATCTCGTATTTTGTTTGATATGATTTTGGCAATACTCTAACATAGGTCTTTCTAGTACTACACAACGTGACAAAAAGTAAATTAGCGTAATTGTAAATAGTTATCACACTCCCAATTATCTAGCTAGGTTTGTGTATTTCTAATGACTTGTTTCCAGGAATCATTAAGTTAGTAATGATTCATGGATGTTTTGCAAAGGGAGTCATCCAAGTGTTTTAAATTACGTGCCTAAAAATACAAATTATATAATTTAACATGGTCCCTAATTTATTTCTCACGTAGATGACTGGCTTCTTAGAATCATTAAGTATGTAATGATTGAGTAATTCTTTTAAAGGGGTTCATCCCAGGTCTAAAAACAATATTCAAGTTTATAAATGGTTTTCGATTTATAATAAATGTAAACTGCAATTTGTGTTTGATTGCCTCAAGTTTCATCAAAACATGTGATAAATCACAACATATCGCACCCATAAGTTTTAATAAAACATTTATCATAACATGCTGGTACAAATATTGAGTTTTTATATTTGTAGATGTTTAATTATACGGGGATCTTAAACTTTACTTTCGAATTTGATTCAAAATGTTGATATATAAGATATACCATACTTTTTCCTCCGAAAACAGTATTTTCTTCCATGATAGAAACAACTTAATTATGCAGGATTCCTTTGCAATTATCATCATGGTGATCGGCCCTGGATCGAGGGCCCCTTGTCGGAATAGAACTAACATGTTCAATACTATTTCTTCTAACATTTACTTTCGGTTGAACGTAGGAAGATACCACATGGTGATTATGTAGTTTTTTTTCCCTTTTTTCAGGTTTATGTTTTAAACAAATATGTACTTGATGTAGAGACATTAACATCATTATATTATTATATCAATATATATAATGTTGATACATTCTTTTTATTCAATAAAATGGGCGATAAAAGATAAACTTCACGAAATATTAATAGCTGTCATATTGGTATCTGACAAATATGATGACATTAGTTATAGTAATTAAATCACCAACAACGAAACAAAAACACATTAAAAGTGATAAGACATACAAGCATATCATTTCATATGAATTATTTTAATTCGATATGAATGCACGCTTAAATAATAAATGAATTTGCTATTTACTCTATCTTATATAAATTAAGAATTGAAGGAAATGTTTGACATAAAGATATAAAAAATTTGTCTATGCAGAAACATTGTGTTATAGTTTAATAAAGTTGTGTGATATTATGTGCAACATTTTCAGGACAATGTTAACATATACTTACTATCAGTTACATAGCATATTTAATTTTCTTTGTATCAAATATTTGTTTTACAAAAAAATGCCATAAGATATAAATTATGAATTGCAGAAAATCTGAGTTTTTTGTTGAGGAACATTTTGATTTCAACAATTCAATTAAACCTAACAATATTTTACCTTGAAAGCCGAAAATACAAGTTAACGAAAGTCCAAGTAGAAATAAAATTTGAAATTGAAGACACATTCCCATTATGTTAGGTTAAGTTATCAAATCACACAGTTACATACGTATACGTAGACATTTAACTTCTAATATGACGTATATATTAAGGGGAATGGGCAATTTGAAAACCCGTATATGTTTATTGCTTTAATTGATTTGAAAATAAACAATTTGCTTGTTCCGAATCATGCATGCACAGTTAATGTGTTGTTGACAAAAGTTACTTGACATAAGTTACTGCTACTGATAATGTTTGTGTTGACAAAATGCAAAATAGTGCTTATGTTAATAGTACAAGTCAGTTTTGATCAATTTGTTTATGTATCAAAGAGTTGTACACTCATATCAAGTTAATGTAAATGTTTTTAGGTGGTTCAGTTTTATAAATATTGATGAATATAAGTCTAGAATATACATCCACTGGTAATAAAACATCTATATAATGATATATTTTTCTTTCGCTATATTTTAATTGTTTGAGATACCATTTTAAAGGTGAATTTCAAGTCACTTAGAAATCTTCAAAATCAATTTATGTGCTCATTACATGCCACCCATGTATATGTGCTATGATGATAAGTTACAGTTATCCTGAGGGTCAACATTATCATCACACTATGTAAAATACCTTTTAACTTTTTTCAATCTTAATCAATCTGCCTATGTTTTATACACAACACGACATGATCATCAGATGGGAAGACACACAACCACCTGGACCATGTACTGACAAACAACAAATTGAGAGGATCCCTGCAAGATGTTCGCACGTACAGTTTCTGCTACTGATATCGCGAGCTTATTTTTGTCCTGCTCGTTAAAGCTACAGGAAATGAGTAATTATCGAATTGCTCGAAAATGGGAAACCTTCTACCATCAACTGCAGAAAAAGTGTTCTGCTCATTCATCCACATCCGATTAAAGGGTGCCATGGATAACAAATTAAGAAAATACCAAGCCGGTTTCATGAAGATTATAAGTATTGATATTTGCATATATGACAGATCATCGAAAATGGCCTCCAATTCCAAAAGCATGGCTCCTCATCAACTTGAAAAATACTAAAGTAATGCGTGAGAAGAACAAACCCGAAGATATAAATGCGAGCATACTGGGCAGCGAACCGCTATAAAATGCAACAGAATTCAGAAACCCTGGAAGTTAGAAGTTGTACTGAAATTGACACTGGTTGTAAGTATTTTGCGAGCATATGCATTTCAACTTTGGACTTGAGTAAGGCTGGTTTATACCACAATTGTTATTTTTTTATAAATGCTAAATGAGCCAAGGATAGTTTTCAGATCACATTTTTAACCTTAGGACACTTTACCTTTTAACTCATGTTTTTCAGAAAATACTTGAATATATTTTCATTAGCTTTCTCGATATTCAACATATATTATACTACTTTTCATTTGTAAGAAGTGTCATTTTTAGAAAAAAACAATAGTGGATGACTTTAAATTGCATTTATTTGTTCATGATGACAATGCCATATATTCATTTTCTACAATATTCTCTTTACTATTGTGACTTACTTTTCAAATTTGATGAGTATAAATAACTTTATTTTAACAACATCGATTTGCTCTTTGTTTATTGTATTGCTTATTTTGCTGTGTATTCTAATTTAACATCACTTAGTTCTAGTAAACAATTTATCATTTAAATGAATCCTCTATTTCTTTGATATTCTCAGACGAATATTGCACAAGGCATTCTAAATGAACCAAAGTGTTATGTTATTTGTTTTTATACCATGAAAATAAACATGATAACAATAATAAGCCATAGTTAACAAGCAGACAAGTCACTTGAGCCAACGCTGATTTCTGCAGGGTCCATGTCCGAATCCTTGTAATTAGTAGCCACAGTACTCCATGTTGTACTTCCTGTTTTTACGGCGACTATAACGAGAGATCCGCCAAACCCAAAACTAGTCACATACGTTCTCATTCGATCAAGACGCGATTTGGCGCTTGCATCTAAGTTACCATACAACTCATACCCTGTAAATGAAAAAAGTCTCAAATGATTCGTAAAAATGCAGTAAAATCAAATTTTGTTTTAAATGTGACATGCATTTCTTATATATAATCTAAAGTTTCAATGTAGTTCTACATAATGTAGATTAATAGTCAAGCATTAATCAAAACAAAACCACATTCTCGCAGATGTTTGGTCACATCACTGAAAGTTTACATAAGTTTAAAAAATATATAGTAAGAATTTTGAAAATTTAATGTTAACTAAACACCATTATGAATGAAATGTGTAAATATAAAAATTTTCTAGACTTACCAGACATTACTATTACAACCGGTTCTATTGAGAAGTTAAAAAGTCAATTGATCTTGCACTCACTGCATTGATGTAAAATGTTTCTGCATTCTATAAAATATAAATCTACATCATGTTTTGAGACTGAGAGCAAAGGGAATTAGCCAACTTTGATAACGATGTTTAATTTAGTAATTCCACTGGCATGCATCTTGATATCTAAACATTTACGTGTTTCAGCGAAAATATAATGTCGGCGGTAATATGTTTGTCAAGGGAGAATCTAATAACGCTAATCTAATCAAACAAATGTTCCCATGGGATTTCTTTATCTATAAAAAACATTATTTTGTTGTCACTGTATCACTGAAACCTCGTATATAGATGAAAGTTTTCATTTTAGTTACATATCGGACATCATTTGCCCGCAAAAAGGTATTTAACACTTTGGATATTGATTAATATATACATCAAATACAAATACGGGCCCAAATTATGTCGTTCATTTGTGAATATTCATCCGCAACTGAACGACGTACCCACGTGGGTTCCCAAGCAGCGGCCCATCTCGCTGACAACATCCACTCTGCAGGGGTCGTCCATAGTACGTCGCATTCGAACGTGATGTTGAGAGGACGACCTACTTTGGGCCTGTATGAAAGTTTTCGGACGTCCTTTTTCGTCCCGGCGTTCATAGAATATAATGTGTACGTCAGATTAGGACGCGACGTCGATGCAACGTCTTATCTACGACCGCAACGAATAAGGACGTCCGAAAAATTTGCATAGGGCCCAAAGTAGGGCGTCCGCTCAACGTCCGTGTACGTCTTGCCGAGTGGGCAGCGTCAGCACCTTTCCCGAGCTTTTCGCTGTGTTAGCTCGGACCGCGTCTTATGATGCTTTTAACGACCATAGGGCATCATGAGAATTTGGGCTAAGGTGATCAGTACTGCATTGGCCAATTATCCATTATTAATTTATTTATTGTATAATATTTATCATTTATATTAACAATGAGCTCACCATGTATGCAAGCACATTCTCAAAAGTGTCAGGTTTCTTTAAAACTAGTCTAACAACGATAGAACTTTTGGTCAAAACAAGTTCTTAAAGATACTGAAATGTGCGAGACGCTTCAGCAAGCACATTTCCGTTTTATATACACACATGGATTGATCACTGTTGTCCTCGCAGACAGCCCTCGCTGAGAGGAAAACAAACAATGACCACCAGTGTCATGTGACCAGGTAAAATACATATGATACCACATTGCTCAGAGACACATAAACCCATCGATTGTTCTACTGTCAACGGGATGAAAACATATGCGTTGTCAGTGTAAATACATATCATCTGAAATATGCTGAAAAGTACAAACTGTTAACCTTATTCCTAACCTTATTTCGTATTCCTCAATTGAAACATTATCAAACTTGTTTAAGCTAGATTACTATTTTTGGCATACAAGACGAGCGAAACTGTATTATCTAACAATAATTCGCATATATCAATGTGAGGCAATTTAAACCTTCTGATAATTGATATTATAAATTGCAGTATGATACTTTAAATATTAACATATCGCAGCTTGAGAGTCATAATCATAAACTATGAAGTAAAAGTATTCAAAATCACATGCATGTATGTTCATGATGCACTGAATGTTATTCGAATTTGTATAATTTTGCTATATTGTACGTATATGTCACAGTAAAAGGCCTATGATTTTCGCTAAATAGTAATAAAAATAACATGAAAAGTCAAGATAAAACGAAAAAGAAACTGATAATGAAAACAGAAAGCGTGGTCACCCTGTATTATTACCATTTATTATTAATTATATGTATGTATATTAATTATATGCACCTTTTCCTTTATTATTCATAAATACGATATGATCATTCAGGATTTGGCATTATTCAACATGAAGTATTGACTTGCGAAAAAACATAAATGCCACCGTACACCTTATATCAGATATTGCAAATACATTTTTATAACATTTAATTACAACATGTTTTGCTGTCATAAACTTTCAAAAAGATGTGAAAATCTGTACCCTCAATCGGAGCATTATTTCAAACCTAGCTATAGAATATAAATAAAGATAAAGATGTTTTTTTTTTCGTTGTATATATACATGTTTAACATACGCAATTTTAATGATAATCCATAAGTTATTTTTTGCTATGAGACAAACAAAACGCATATAACGCGAAAGGGAAACTGGTTGTAAAATCATACTTCTTTTTTGTTTACAAGACCCATGTAATTTAGCCTTATCTACCAAGAATAAACCACTACTATTTGAACACATCATCACATTTTTATCTGAGAACATTGTTTATTTCATTATATTCGACCAAGAGCTTTAAACAATTTTGTCCGAAAAGAAATAATAGAAAAATATAACAACAAATGCGTATCATGTATGGAATTTACGGTGTATTTTGCGACGAGATCTACGGTCGAATAAAAATACAGTGTAACTCAGTTCTTTTTCAAAAATATGCTCACAGCTTATCGTGAATTTTGATCTTTGATTGAGAATATTTATAAACATTATATATGACAAATTCGCCCATATATCATTTGTGAGCATTTTTGCAACATGAAACACTTTTCTGATCATGGACAGCCTTTATTTGCGCAAACTTAGATTTGTAAAATCTGCCCCAAGAAAATGATTACTGAAGATTATTCGAAACTCTTAATGTGTTTCGGTCATGTGACAAGACTCAGAAGAAAATTTATTTATATCCAACATATAGAGCATAACATATAAAATGGTAATATAATATCATAAACATAGCATCATAGTTACATTTATCATTTGGTAAATACGCTAAAGGAGTCGGCATTCGAACAAAAATCTTGTATTCCTAAAGGGGGCGACAAAGTGGGATGGGAAAATATTTAATGAGATTTCTAGCGAAGGAAACAGAGACCAGTCCTTGTCAAAAGTGTGTATATTAAACGGATTATTGTGTCTGGAACAAAGAGAGCTAATAACGGTACCTAATAAACGATTGTTATACACGTGCAGTGAGTCATAGATCAATGATGGGTGAAAATATGCGGGTGAATGCTTAGAAGTTAGATTAAGCACATTTGTCATGTATCATTAAGATTTCCATCTTCGAGAATAAGATAACATAGAGGTAAGAAGGTATGTGCGTTTGGAGAAAAAATGTACACATGGAAATAGTGTTGATTATGTAGGATCCTGGCAAGGACCATACTTACATATAGGGAAAGAAAATTACCCCACCGCCCCCTATTGAACGATGTAACGAGGCTTTATTCTGTATACCTGTAGCCCTAAGTTGAAACACCTTTTTAGTAAAATTTCAATTTACTCTTTTATTAAGTTTCCAATCGTTGTAATATATCATGTTAATGGTTGTATTATTCAATGCTTGTGCATAAAAATATTCACTTTTAAGAAGACGTTTCAGCACATTGTGACTAATTCAGGGATGATTCTAGGATTATGGGGTTGTGCGCCAATGGCGCACAGTCCAAATTTGTGTGCGCCATTTTAGAGGGATGTGCGCCATATATGTTTTGTATATGTAAAATGGGCCAAATATCACAAATTTCGTCAGTGTGTATCATTTTTAGCCACGGCTTGCTACGGTTTATGGGGTTGTGCGCCAATGGCGCACAGTCCAAATTTGTGTGCGCCATTTTAGAGGGATGTGCGCCATATATGTTTTGTATATGTAAAAATTAAAAATGTGCCAAATATCACAAATTTCGTCAGTGTGTATCATTTTTAGCCACGGCTTGCTACGCGAGGCGTGGATTGTCCTACCGCTTTGCCGTTATTGATTTA
>LQRL01091724.1:14438-25598 GCA_001703475.1 Hydroides elegans | reverse complement strand
CGTCTTCCAGGATATTCCAGGAAAAGACAACGTTGGCGCTGATTATCTTAGCAGGATGTAAATATCGGTATTGGTCGTGATTTTCAGTAGATTTTCTCGAAAAGCAAATCTTAAAAGGGGGTGAGTGTCGTAGATATCGCACCAGCGAATGTTCCTATTTTAATTGTGATTTTCGGGATGTTTCGTGCAGCTCAGTTTAGTCTCTTAAAACATATATTTTGTAAAATTTATGCAGTGTTTGGTGCTTTCAATCAAATAATTATTATTTGATTGATACATTGGATTAAATGGCAGTTATTGTCGCGGTTTTGTGATAAGTTTGAAGGGATGGAAATTCTTTTAAGTGACTAGAGATTACGTCATCTTGCGACGGGACCAACGTGGTCTCAATGCGATTCTTTTATTCATAACTCAACTGTTGGCAGAGAAGGTTGTTCCTTTTGGCCATGATTGTGGATCAATGCTGTAAATAGGAGTGCTTTGTTTTTCGGTGTCTAGCCAGGTATAGGGTTGTTTAAGTACTTTTGGGGGTTGTGCTGTCTTGTGGTTATATGCTCAGTGCTGTTTGTGTACATGTAATTCTCGAGTATTCTGCTTTATTGAATGCTGCTTTGTGTCTATTTTAAATGCGGATTTCGTGATAATGCTTAAGCGTGTTATAAGATGTTTCTCGTTTGGATTTGCATTTAAATCAATATATCAATTGGTCTGGATTATATGTGGTTATTCGTGTCGGCTCGTTGTTTAGTGTGCTTTCAATTTACAGCCTGGGGTGACCTGGTCGAGCGCGTCAGACGAACGAGATGTCCGGTGGCGATTGAGTGGCTTCATTGGGTTCCGAGTGCGGAGATGTCCGGGTTTTGTTAGCGATTTGATCGAACTGCGCTGTCGGGGTGCGCCCGCATCCGCGATTTGTGAATATTAGGATATTCGGACTGCGCTGTCGGAGTGCGCTCGCATCCGCGATTTGTGGAAATTCTGATATACGGACTGCGCTGACGGAGTGCGCATGCTTTTGCGTTATATAGGATAAGGAACTATCGAGTTGGGACCATTGCCAAATAGCCAGGATTGTGAGTAACAGGGGCTGATACTTGTGTAGAATTTTGTAACTGACATGTATAATGATGTAATGTCTTAAATCGTGAAACTATGCACATAAAGTAATAAAAATACGAATATTATCGAATTATTATTTATTGAGTCAGTTAGAAACCATTATCTTGTCACGCTATCTATGACAGACACTTATTCATCAATTCCTTGTTCATATATCCAAAACTATCAATCTGAATGAATTCGATATTCTTTCAAAAAATCTAAATGGTGTTATTATGATATCGATTGTATTGTTCCGTCTGAATATAAATATTGTTTAATTCAATCAATCTAGGATGCTTTATTTAACTCAATATATTTAATATACAATTGTTTTATAAATAGAAAATCGACTGCATTACATAGTAAATATTATGCTAATATATGATTATCATATTTCATCATGATTGTTGGATTATTATCGTTTTGTTGTTTACAAAATTGTGTTCATTGAGTTGCAATGAATTAGAACATAAGTACGTGTTATGAAAGAACACTTTTAAACAGTAAAACATACAATTGGTGATAAAATGAAATTACTATTAATTAAACAAAATGTTCTACTCCGATTCGACTACCTGTCAGAATACATTATCAGAGTATATCATATGTTGATAGTTCACCATTGATAAATTGCGTTGACACTTATCATAGTCGAAAAAAAATATGAAAACAAAATAGGAGCCTCTGCGATGCAAATCACTTTTTTACTTTATATGCACCATTTTAGTGCAATCGAAATAAATTCAATAGCTGTACCTTTTAGAAACGATCATTTGAAATTGACAAAATACAAAATAAATCTATACAAAAAGAGAAAATATGCCATTTATTCACTTATATCAATTAATATATATTAAATTTGATTGGGATGCTCCATCATTTTAATGACACCACAGTATGCCATTTGTTTAATAGGTCGGTCATTTTACTCCCAAAAGCATAGAAACATGTTTGAAATAGTAAGCGCAACATCTGATATAAATTACTTGACATTTCAACTAAACTTATGTTTAAAATACAGAACTTGGGTGTTTTAAACAATATTGCTTAAGCAAAGCTTTCAATACAAAACGCATTCGAGCAACTGCATACATAACATTGGAGTCATCCAGCCATATACTCAATGGAAAAGCCCCTTCTGCTTGTATTGTGGTCTGTGGTAAAGAGTATTGTTATGGAACCCGTGTGGCTAGTGAATGTTTGTGAAGAGACGGTCCCATGCAGCATGGCTAGCTGCACACCATCTCCATCCGTTATCTAATGCAATTTAAGAAAATAAAGAGAAGAAATAAAAGACCTCTCAACCATTCATTGAGCCACCGCGACGAGTATTTGAGTAACTTACTATTTGTAATAGAATATACTTAGTTTATATTAAAATAAATAAAATCATAGCCACGCTTATATTAAAGCAAGGCCATGATTTCATTTGTTATGGCAACAATATTAATTTCATGCTATTTGTATTACAACTTATAGACTTGGCGATTAATTTTTGAAATAGAATAGGCCCCTCTTTTGACTTAACGTTGCCATAACATTGAACTGAACAGTCGTTTAACACCGAAATCATATCCATTTGATATATACGTATCTTAGAGATAAAATGTGTAGAAAATCATTCTAAAACTAACTGCTATTTACACACTAGACACAAATGTTTGGACAAGGGGTCATCTTATATCATCGATTAATTTTTGAAATAGAACATTCATTTATTCTAAACATGTGTTTTCTATGACAGATTCGTGTAAAACCACCATTTAATACAATTATGCACCCGCTTATAAACATGCGATCAATATTTTCTGCGGCCAGTAGACTTTATTTTTCAATATAAATGTACATTATTGGTAATAGTAATAGACTATGAACTCTATACTTGACTAGGTAATTAGAGATCTTTTATAATATCTATTCATGAAAACCATTGATATTGTAAGATATATAAATATTGATAACTATAATGAAATATATTTGTTATCATTGTTAAAAGTCCCCCTTAATCATCAAAGGCCAGTAGCAATGATTTATCGTAAGTGATTTATACTTATGATCGAGAGACAATGTGTTTCAAAATGTCAGAAACGGTTGAAGTTGAGGCTTATCAGGAATCAATATGAGTGTATTTCAAATAGTTGCATGATATCAATTTAGTGGTCAAATAAAAAGGTTAAACGAATGTATTATGAATGCATAAGCTAGTATAGCCTAAGTAGAGTCTCTCTATAACTTATTAGGTACATGTGTATTTAAGAATAGAGTCTATTGGTCTCGGGATATTGATAGTCTGCAATCATGGAGGTGCATAAAAATACTAGTTTCATTAAAAGGTCATTGACACAATGTTGATATTGAAAATACATGAATGAAATGCATGTGATGTTTTATTTCAAAAATTAATCGATGATGCAAGCTGACCCCTTGTCCAAATATTTTGGTCTAGTGTGCAAATAGCATATGGTATTAGGATGTTTGTGTGTACATTTTTTCTCTAAGATATGTATATATCAAATAAATAAGATTTCGGTCTTAGATATCAGTTTAGTAAAATGTTATGGCACCGTAAAGACAAAAGAGGAGTCATTTCTATTTCAAAAACCGATCGCAAGTTCTAACTGCCTCAAAAACTGGTCGTGACTCAATTACTGGTTGTAAGGTCTACTGACGAATAACGTCATTATTTGGTGACATTTGAATGCTTTGTATGCCTCAAACTATGCGCATGCACATTGACCACTAAGATCAGAATATGCTTTTCAAACACTTTTATTGACAAGTTATTGTACTATGAATTCCGCTAGAAACGGCCTTGAAAAAGCTGCAGAATTTTCAGTATGTTCGCTTGGTGTAGGGAACCCTAGATGTGTCCAGACTAGATTTTATTGACCAGATGTGTCAACCATTAGGCTGACCAAAGAAAGGGCAAGAGTGGGTGGGTTAAACATATTTCTGCATTGGTTATATCTTTATCTAATATATATATTTTCCATTTTATATTTGAACTTTCATTCTCATTATATTCATCACCCAAAAATTCCTAGACCTTTCTAAACAGAAATCGCAAACAATTCTAAACATTATAAAACACTCTCTTTGCCCTTTATAGAATTCTACATGATTGAATGGTATGTCATGGTGAATAGAAATGCAATAGGTTTGAGCGGTCTGTTTATATTCGAGAACTCATTTGTCCGTTAAGGTGCGACTTATTCTAGGTACCGCTTCTATTACTTGAATATGTCTCTATTATTCAAAGACAAAAGAACGTGGTCATTCTTCAGAGGCATGTTATTATTTCAAGATGTAAATGAGGAAAAATATCACGAAAATCGTTTTTATTGCATATCTTTTACAATCTTTACTATAATTATTTCATATTTTGCGTATACCCCTACTTTTTAGTTTAAAATTTGCAATACCAAAATAAAATTGCATTGCATTTGTCATTTCTGAATAATAAACCCTCAAACTGTTTCTAGCGAGATTCACAGTACATTAATATATATTGTTTTTTGTAACTACTTTGTGTTTGAAAACGAATGCCAGCGATTATTTGCGATTGTTAAAAAATGGAATGCACTTTCGTTATAATAATTAAAAAACTGTATAAAACTAGTCTAGCTGCAATAACATTTCAATTTGCAAGAATCTACCTCTTTTCCAACTATGCCCCATATTGGGAATGGGAGCACTTTTCGGGACTGAACACGGCTAAGTCCACCATGTAGAGTGAATGGAGGACTTAGTCGTTTTCAGCCCCGAAAAGTGCTCCCATTCCATGTTTTATTAATCGCTAGTAATCGCTGGTATTCGTTTTCAAACGCACAGTAGATTCTAAGTTTAATTAAATGAGTGACCTTTCTTTATCAACGTGAAACCGTGAGCAGTGCCCAAAGCTGGAATCACGCTATTTAAAATAAACAAGAATATTCTTATAACTCCAAACCGATTATATATTGTGCATTCGAAAATATTGTGGGATATGTGATCACTAAATAACTGCTGAAAAATTTAATGAAAAATGTGCAAGGTTTATTTAATTATTTGCTGATAAGCCATTTTGTGGTTTGATTCATCATCTTCTGCTATACATGTATATCTAAATATTTTAGTTCAATCTTGTCCCATAAATCGGCTCATATTTGCTCGAATTAAGTTTGTATGAAATGTTCACGACATTATAGAATATTCAAAATTTAACTAATTAAAATTAGTACGACTCAAAATCATTTCTTTAAGAAATTATGTAATTTTACAACAATTTATATGTTTGGAATAACCAGGAAGCTTCATTATCTTTTTCTATGATTAGGTGAACCAACCTAAAATTCAAACGTTAACGACCAGCATATATTTACATGTATAACTAGTGAAAATGGTTTAATTTAGTTGTATATACTTACATATACAAAGTCGTAGTTGTATTCGATATTAAAGTCGGAAATGATCAGTTGTATAACCGTATCCGCCCTGTCAGCAGTTATGACCCATTCACAATTTAAATTGTGTATATAGTTGTCAGGGTAAAACGGAGACGTGATTGTACCCGGGCTTTCAACAGCAAGTTGTCCGCCGCATTCTTAAAGTGAAAATCGCCAGTAGCAGATGAGAATATATAACGAAATATTGATGATTTTTTTGTCGTTTTGAACTGTGAATTGTAGTCACGCGGAACATGTTTTACTGAAGACTTACCAACGCTTGAAATGCAGGATCGATATAACTTACAAGCACGGCGTTATAATGAGAAAATGAACGCTCAGGCATATTTTTAAAATATTTACGAGTGCATAAATATTAAGATATATGTTTGAATTATACTTTTAATATCATCACTCACAGCCAAGACTGTGTTATTATTATTAAAATTTCGTAGCCGCAACCTATTTAAATGCATTTCTATCCATGTTCTAGTTCGAATATAAAAATGAAAATTACACCACTCGATTCGAAAATTGTATACTGTTACTTTTATATATTTTTCGAGATTTTGATATCTATCAATAATGGGCTTATACAATATGGTATAAATTTTAGAGAACCCGTTGCTGATATGATCCCTAAATTCAAAGCTTGTCAATTTTAAAAGTTGACGTACATATTAAATGAAACTAATATGAAGAGCATTTCTTATTGGATTATTGTTCATTTCATATGCACAAACGTTCATTTCACGGGATCAGAAAAGGGTAATTGGTCATGCTCGGTGCTGTTCGATTTACATGTCAAAAGGGCGGGAAGGAGATTATTTCTAAAGATATGATAACAAGCATCTTAAAATGAATTTGCTAAAATTGGTTTATATATACCAGGATATCATTATGAAAATTCGTATTCATATCCTTAATTTTAGGTTCCATTTTATTTTTCTACTTTTTTTTCGCTCGTTAACCAGGTTAACAACCAAGGTAAGCATACCTGTCTTGAAAATGATAAGGGCACATAAACCCATCCTTACTCAAGGTTCCAGGCATAAAAGTTATAAGTGAATATGTTCTTGGTGACATTGTTATTAGAAATGTGGTTATGGATCCATGTGAAATGAGAGCACCGGGCGTTTATATCAATCATTTTTGATGATATATAAACTGACGCAAAGTAAAAACGCAAATGTGAATTCAAACAGTTGTAATTCATCGATTATTCAACGCATCATCGTCAATGTTTTACAGAATGTTATTTAATATATTATTTGTCCCTGGCCAGGATATCATTGACATCCAACTTTCGAACCATATATAAATTTACGATATTTCCCGTGAAGTCACATTTTTTGCCATACAAATTCATGAATGCTATGTTCAAGTCTCATTTAACCGTATTTCAACGTCACAGTTGTGGCTAAATAAGTATTGTAAGTATATATGGAGTTATCTTTGGTCATTTGCCGGCGGACATTCGTTTGATTTTGCCGTACGTCTCAATGGATAGTGTGCTTACCCCGAACTCAACAATAAAGCGTTTTCATCAAAAAAATATTGGATCCTTATCCGAAGAATAAGAATGATAATGCATAATCTATGTTTTGCTATTTCAAAGTAAATTGACAAATAATTTCGCTCGCTCATTGTCATTCAGTCACCGCTCACGTTCATTCAAAAGTCGCGTTTCTAAATCCTGTATGTTCATATCCAATAGTCGCGCTGACAATTTTGCTCTTTATAGCTTGATGGTTTGACACACTTGACCAGAATTCGTTGAACAGCTTGAATTTTGAAGTGGATATCGTTTATGCGAAGTTCGTACCAAGCGATCGTAAGTACATGTATGCGTATAAAACCTTGTTTGTTAACACTTGGTGTTGCACTGCAAATAGCAGGTAAGCTGGCAGTAACATTTAAATTAGTTAACTTAAAATACCACAATGGGTGCCACCATTGCGATTGTTTATTGCAAAACATCATTTTCTAGAACATCGATATTTGGCCATCTCGTACGATCATGAAGCTGTGGCGCTGCGATTGGTACATATCCTTATTCCAAACTTTTGAAACCCTTCCGATTTTCCTTTCGCTTACATTCCGTTAGGGTTTCGAAAGGTTTGAAGCGATTGTAATACTCGCCACTACTCCATAGGCGCCATATTTCTATGTACGACTTTTTACGTCATCAGGAATATATATCGGTTCAAGATTAATGATGCAATGAGTTCCTAGTATTTTTTAAGCATTATGTTTAAATTTCATAATTGTAACCCAAAAATCAAATAAACTCAAGCACTCTCATCCCGTTGCGTAATTACTTTGCGTCAGTACATGTATATAAGCGCCTATGCATAGGCGACATTTAATAGCGTCATACGACAGACCACAATACTTATGTTTAGAGCCATTGTTCTTAAAATGATGTCAACTGTGCTTGGTACATAGACTTCTATTCCATTTCAACTGTGTTTATTTATGCACTGATTAAGCACTTCGATTCCCTATTTACACATACCTTGACAGTTAGTTCCAAAGAAATTATCGCGACATTGACATAAATACTCTGCAAGTCCGTCCGTGCAAGTACCTTGATTTTGGCAAGGATTGCTACTGCACTCATTCACTGATTCTAATGAACAAAAAAGAATTATGTTATTTGCATGAATTAAATCTATTTTTTTGGTTATATGTTATTAATACTCACCCAAGAAATGTAGAATATTACCTAAAATGGTAAACATATCCTTAATACTCTCTCTCACATATAAAGTCACAACTCGAAATTGCGTTCGACAAATCATAAGCTGGTATGCACTTTCCAAATCACATTTAGGAACCTGTAAGATGTTTTAGGAATAGCTCGTGGCAGGCGCGGATCCGGAAAATATTGAACCTGGGGGCGCAACTGTATAAATTATCAGGCTGAACCGGGGGACGCAAATTTATCTTTTTGTCTTACATATAAGGGCGAACAGGGGGCGTGCGCCGGGTGCGCCCCCTCTAAATCCGCGCCTGCTTTGGGTTCTATTCATGATTTGCATCATTTGTTAACGTTTATCATTTAAACGATTCTACGATACATATGGCCGGTTGCAGTTCACGGTGTTAGCACCAAGCCGGTGTTGGCCATTACCGGAAAATGTGTGTTTCTCATCAGTTAGTCTATGTTAATGCACATTTACTTGTGAACACTTTTCATCTAAATGGGCTAAATAATAATCATTGTTAAGATACCCGTTTATTGCATCTGGAAGGAAAATAAAGCAGCGCTCAAGCATAACTCAAGCGCTGCTTGGGTCTAACACCGTGAACTGCACTCGGCCAATAGCAAACCTCAGTATTTGAAACGGTAATTTTAAATGGTATGTTTTCAAAACGAAACATTGTTACTCACCGATAGGTAATTCTCCGAAACTCACATGGAATCCTGGTTTCCTAGTATTATGATCAGATGTGAACAAAAGGTGCATTTCAGTAGAACTAGAATAATATGCTGTTGGTGAAACTGTACCATGCAACCTGGCTATTTGGTTTCCGCGTATATTGTCGCTCAACTGAAAGGGGCGAATTAAGTTTCAAAATAAGTTAAAGTATATGACAGACATGCGACTTTGAATCGGCGATTTAAAATCGGCGATTAAAAATCGTTGCAAACAGTCGCAAGCCCTTCCGAGTGAGTATGTCACACATGCGACTTTCCTTGCGATTCTCTACATTAAAAAAGCTTTTGAAATAGTTGTATTGCTTTGACACAATGTTTCTCTCATATATCATACAACAAAATGTAGTTGAATAATTTCGATGAATGGTCTATATATGCTGGGATAAGTATTTACGGGTATACTCATCCCAGATATTATGTTATAGGATTTTAAGTAGCAAGTGTTAAGTATTAAAAACCATAGATTATTATTCATCTTCTCATATAATACTGCTACTCATGTAAATATTTTCATGGATCTGCTTTATTTAGGAATTACCAATCAAAGTATAATCATTGGGCACAGCATAGTGGTCCTTTGATGTGCTGGCGATGCCGCTGCTTGCGATCCAACATGTTGGATCGCATGAAATTGAGTCGGCGACGATCGCCGACTGTCGATTTCAAATCGCCGACCATCGGCGATTATAAATCGCATGTCTGACATACCCATTAGTCGTTTTGATTAATACGATTAAGTATTCTATGTCTTAGTTATGTACAAAGGACATTATAAAATTTAACATATGACTTAAGGCGTATTTATGATTTGTCGCGCGGAAACCCAGTTTTGAATACTAAAATGCGTATATAATTGATGTGTTCAACTAGTTTTGAGTTGTACTATGTGTACCAGGTGTACAAATACATGTATTTAACTAAAACCACCCACAACTTTTTTTTACAGAAAAATGACATTGTTACACCTTTTCCCAATATCGCTTTGCCGCGTCAGAAAAAAAAAACCCAGGCGAAAACGCGACACTCGAGACAATTCTGTTCTGGTCAAAAACTAGGTGATTTCCAATGATTTTATTTTGAGTGTGGGTTTATATTGAAGTATATATATCAAAGTATATCTACTTCTATGCAATCATCTTTTAAAATATAATATAGTGCTTTAAAACTAATTTTATTACGAAATTTGATTTTTGCGTTTCCGCTCGTTGCGTTCATGGTTTTTTTGCCGCGGCGATTCTCTGCGATTTTCATTGTTTGGTTTTTTTTTTTCCAATGTTTGGAAAGTAGTGAGAATTTTCTACCCGAAATGTAATACCCATTGATATATTCACTTGTAAACACATATAAATTAAATTGATAAAACGATTCTTTGATTCTTCAATAATCCAAACATGTCAATCATGAAGATGCAACAGTGAAAATCAAATATATGATTTAATGTTTTTTTTTCAAAAATAATTTATAGGAGCCCTTTAATTTATGATATACCCATGTCATAGATCAGTTTCTTATGGATAACCAATGCTGCTCTGACCGTTTTGTTTGCGTTTTGTTTTTCATAGAATATTGTGATTTCGTAAAATTCAAATGTTGTTTTTATAAACTCAAATACAAGTACATGGATATTATGTGTAAATGTTGTACATGTACTTATATGTATTTGGGAAAACTTTAAATGGCGAAGTGTGAAACATACCGTGAGGAAATCGTAATAGCTTTCTGTTTCAAAGTCTACGATTTCTAGTTCTACTGCATTTCCGTCCGAAGCCCTTAAAATCCACTCGCAATTCAAATCGTTCGAATATCGATCCACATGGTATTGGTCTGAGTAGATGTCAACCCCATCGGCAGTTGAAAATGTTCCTCCGCTGCATGCTATATAAATGTTTGAAATAAAATACGTTATGATTATTTGGTGTTTTTATGGATATAGACCGACAGCTAATCATGCATATATATCATTTAACATCGAAAATAAATTTTTAAGAAAGCCAGTAAAACATATGATTAGAGTTATTTATCAATAAATATAAATGTGGTTCGGTGACTATTTTTGAAATTGTTGCACGTAGATTAAACTACATGTACAGTATTAACGTTATATAGTGTAATTGCCGCTACATTAACATCGGAGTCAATTAACATCTTTCGGCACTCAACTTCTTAGCTATAATTTTATACCTTATACCC
>LQRL01091721.1:6091-17793 GCA_001703475.1 Hydroides elegans | reverse complement strand
AAATCCTGACTTTGCTTGAACAAAAAGAAATTATTGTGCTAATCAATTGATATTTTCTTATTATTTTTAAGCAAATGCAGTTACCATATTTTTTTAAGCAGCCCCTATACCTTACGGCAAGAAATATACACGTGCTTGAATTTGCAATGATATATTTTACTTTTAGGTTATATATCCAACTTGTCTGTGGATTAGTTATAAAAGCCAATTAATAGCGAATGCAATACCACTATGCATGCGATTTTATGATTTAATTGTACTTGTGGTTTATATTTGATTAAACAAATAATGTTTATCTGCGCTATAATCTGGTATGTATTTTGTTTGAGGCTGTTCCAAAAGAGTTCCTGTTCCACTACACGTAGTGCTCCCCTTAGGTGACTGCAGTATGAGCTGTGTTAACATCGTTATTATGAACACATCGGGTAATACTGCGTGGAAAATACAGTAATTTGTAAGAGGAAACAAGTAACTATAGAAGACTGATACTTGGTTATAGTACATAATTTTAGCCAGTTATCATATCTTTTTAACACATTTTATGGACTATGATAGACCTTGATAAACAGCATAGTATTATGATATGATATCGTAATTTGTAGGTTTCGATATCGACATTGTTCATCTTCGCCACGATGGTCAAAAAGAAGTCATCCAACAGCTAAGCCATAACAACGCCTGGGCAAATGAAGATTTGGAGGCAAAGTCAAGGCTATTTGCTAGAGTGAAAGACGTGAGTCCTCAGCGTCTGTTGCTGATGGTTCACAACGACATTAAACGTTGCTTTGCAGATCTAGTTGATGGAGACAATGAATTGCGGATTGAAGAGTTGCAATAAATTGAGAGACCATGCGTGACGATATATAGTCTGGCGAACAGTCCGCAGTTCTTATAGAGAAAAAAAAAAACAATTTATCAATGCTATCTCACATGATGAGTAATATGATGAGTTTGATTAAGTCTGCTCTCATGCTCATTCAATCGGCATACATCCATTTGATTTCATATTATAGTAATATTATTTTATATTTATCAATTATGACTTTCCAAGCAGTTTAAGTGTTTTTTGTCATTCATATTTGTGTTAGCTATATTACTTTACCAAATTTCAAACAAATTCCATCACAAGCATAAAAAACTATGTGAAAAGTCATTAGATTTGAAGACAGATAACACCTTTTATTAAAAGTTGAATACGAGATATGATTGTCTCTGGTATCTAGGTAATACGGCCGAAATTGCATAGTTTGTTAATGTAATACAAATAGTGTTTGGTTTAATGTAAAAAAAATATTTTGTCATTTAAAGCGTTTAAAAAAAGAATTGATATTTACCTAAACACAAAACAAAACAATATTGAATAGGAATAATAACCAAAGGGTCAATATTAACAACCTTCGGGCTTGAGCATTACGATTTCGGTGTTGACCCGAGGAACGTAAATCGTTATGCCCAAGTCCGAAGGGTGCGAGCATCACATTTTCCTATCCCGAGGGTCCATAGTCATGTTGTTATGGACACTGAGGATTTTATAGTTGGTTTAGCATGATTGTGTACATAAGTTAAACTCAAGGGAGAGTGTCGTTTTAACAATCTTACATAGTAACAACCTAAATAATATCCAATTCAATACGATAAATGTTAAGAATTATATTTATCCGTCATGCTTTAAAGTATACTGACTTAGATTTCATATGTTATGTTACATTACATTAGTAATACTAGGTAAGGAACCATAACGCTTTTTTTGCTTAAAACCATAATATAAAGGCAATAACAATAATTAGAACTTAATTACATTTTATCTGAATACACGTCAATAGTTCAACATATCAACTGACGGTAATACTATCAAAATCGCACAATGACCATAGGATGAAAAAGTATAGATAGTAAGTTTCATCTTCTGATGAGAAACGTGCAATACAAATTGAAATAAGTTGCCATTTCAAATTTATTCACATATTTTATTTTTTTTTTAATTTGAAAAGTTTTCATGTTTAATGTAATTTGATGATAGTAAGATAAAAAGCGCAGCAATCTATATAAGATGTTTCAGTAGCCTCATACGCGTTTCTGATTATAATTGATCATAAATGTTAACTTGAAAGTTATATTTGAAAAATACTTTGAAGTTAATATTGAAGTTTAATGTAATTTGATAATAATAAGATGATAAGTGCAGCAATCTATATAAGATGTTTGATTAGCTTCATACGCGTTTGTGATTTTAATTGATCATAAATGATTATTTGAAATGCAATATATAACCTTAAACTTACCTTTACTTTCTCAATTTTCTAAAACAGTTTTTTCTCTGAACTTCTTTCTCAATTGCTCTCTATCTTTGATAATTTATCTTATATTCATGTTTTTTTTAAATCATGCAAATGTACGATTAGATACTGTTAAATTGACCAGGGTGAGTCATAAATCAGATATAAGTTTGCGTTGAAACAATCGTTTTTACACTTGCTGAAGACGTTAAAACGGTTCTTTTTGAGCGTAATTTTCAGTAATCTAGTGAATTTAAGCTTAAGACAAGAAATTAAAAAAATATGACGAAATTAATAGGTATGATGCTTGCGTTAGGTTGCATATTAGCTATAGCTAACGCGCAATGCACTACATTTAGAACACTAAACGGAAAGATGCTTTTTGGTTTCAATAACAAAGAAGTGAAAACAAAAACGGGAGACGAGTGTAAGCAGGCATGCATGAATGAAGGGGCCTTTACATGCAGGTAACATTAGAAACATGTATATTAAAACGCTTTAGTCATGCATTGTTCGTTTAAACTAAGTTATCATTGATGTATAACCTGAATATACATCAAGTGTACTAGTACACATAGGGTTCAATATATCTGAAGATATACTTTAGAATCCTTTTTAATTTTATACGTATAGTTGTAAGTATTTCAAGCAATGATTGCATTATGTACACACAATAAGATAAATAATCATGTTATAATTAGTATCGTATATTCATATTTGTAAATGAAGCACATATGAAACGATAATTTAAAAAGCTGATTACTTTCCTTATCATTTAAAAAGGGTTTATGTGTGATACATAGTCTGATTAGAATATTTAATTTATAATATGCTATTTTTTACAGATCGGCTGAATACATTAACAGGGCACACAGGTGCATCTTGAGCAATGAAAACGACGAAACAAAACCGTATGAGGTTGTTGATAATGCACATTACACTTTGTTTGTACGCAGTTGTAAATGATCTGTTTTTGAGAATGTGTCAGAATGCAACCATGAAAATGAGCATGAAGCAGAAATAATGTTGGTGTTAATTTAAACTTAATAAAACACCTAGAAACTTAAACAATATTACATATATTTAAATGGTGTTTTATACACTAAAATGTTATTAAATGATACATTATCTTCGAAGAAAGGTAGTATATGTAAATAGTCGTGTTTCTTATCTCCAACATAATTAAGTTTAATTGAGTTTAATTAAGGCAATCCAGCCAGTTCAGTGAAATACACTGTTACAGAAAAGAAACATACATTGTGACAGACATGATTGAGCTTTAAGGTTAATGTAACGACATAATCATGTTGAAGAATTATGTAAAATAGACTATATTTTTTAAATCTTATTTATCCATATAAATATCCAAATAACAAAGCCGATATTAAGCTACTAAATATGCCATTTAAGTGAAATCCACAAAATGCAAAATCAAAGCATTTTGTTATGTAAATAATCCAGTCAGTTTAGTCGGCGTTCGGTTTACTTACACCTTAACTGGATTCACTAGAAATAATAAACTGGCTGAATTGATTAATTAAATTGACTGGAAAAAACGTTAACTGACTGAAAAGAAAAGAATCCATACAATTTTCGGTTGCAGTTTGCATCACCATGTGTCCTGAATAATAAATGATGGCGGGTTTATTGTGATAAAAGTGTGTATCTATGACTTGAGATCGTATTCCCTGATAAAAGCTATGTTGTACTTACAAAAGACTCACACGAAACTCAAAATATGCTGACTTGGTAAACTGTAATTGATGTCTAATACAAATGTAGTGAAAACATATGTCTCCATATCAAAATATTTGACAAATTAGGTAACCATATTTTGAAATTGACTAATTTAGAATAATTCCAGGAAGGAAAGAATTAAATGTAATATGAACTAGAATGATAAGGTGCTCAAATAGAGCGCATCTTTCAGCATTTTTTCATTTATATACATATTTGACTAGCTTTATCTATATACTTTTTATAAAAGCTATTCTTTATTTCAAAAATAGGAGAATTCTATATAAAGTCAAATTATGTTTAATATTTTATATAATCTAGAAAAGGTTAGTATATAGAATAGGGTACCTTGCTACTATATCAGTTCAAACTCGTATTTAAGTGCGCACAAGTATGCATTCAAATCAAATATATCATACCAACATATGGATTTTAACTATTCCAAAGAAAATTATATGAATTGTGTAACTGTATTATTTGAGTATTGATAATGTGTCACAGTGATTTTATAGCAAGCGCTGCTCTTGCATAAATGCATCCCTAGATATTGATTGTATGACGTCAGTGACGCCACTACAGTGTTTTTCAGTGATGCGATACAAAAGGCATTTGATAACAAGAGTTGGCTCTGTTGTTCGTAAATAATTTATGCATAATATAATACATTATGATCCAAACTACCTATTCTCCACGTTCGACATGTCTTTCGACCTTGCACACATCGAAAAGGGGATAACGAGAAGGGAGGTGTAGCTATCGCTTAAACACCGAGTGATCGCAATTACTGCATTTTTAGCCCACAACCGGGGCCTAGGGGTCGGAGGGGGCTATTAAAACGGGTTCATTTTTTGGACCAAACGGGTTCATTTTTTTTGGACCAAAAAAAAATGTCGTCAATGCCTAGCACAAGAACGGTAACATGTAGGAATGAACATGAGTGGGAAGGAATGTGTAAAATATTGCAAAGCAGATGTGCGACCTTTTCATTTTTTAAAATAATGAATTATAAGTTCGGAATTTTGATTGTAAGATGAAAAATTACAACTTTTTAAGAGATATATGACGCGCACAATTATGACGCAACAATTATGTTTAGCAACAGCAACAAGTAACAGTTTAATTATGACGCAATTAATTTATTGTTGACTTTATAAAACAATGGATTAAAAGCGCGAGAATTGAAATTAATGTACGATGTTATTTACTCACGGCTGATTTCAAATTTTCACCAATAAATATAGCTGTTATATTCATCACAAAATAATGATTTCATAAGAAATACTTATAATTAAAATTAAAATATGATGTTTTATTATGATAATTCTACCCGGTAATTAATTTTACACTAATTGAAATAGTTTGGTTTGATTTACATATAAAGGATGCTTGATTTAGATATATATCTTTTTATTTGAGAAATACAAAAATACAGCCTATATTTTTTCATGGTCAAAAATGAAATACATGTATTAGATATTTAGAAAAATAACGGATAAAGGAATAACGGAGAAGAAAATGGTAAAATATAAATATTAAAACGTGGAAACAGAAGCGGGATGCAGAAAAGGGTAGGATGGGGAATAGGAACTGTCGGGTGGAAGGTTGGGGGCTTGGCCCTCTACGATGGCTTGATTATTAAACGAAAGGATAGCAGATAATAACTATAAGCAAATATGATCACGAACATCCCTTATGTTTTATAATATGTGTCAACGTTGAAAATGAAATACTAAAACAAAATATGCACAAAACTCATATACTCAATGTCATTCCTTTTAGTGTATATATAATGCTTATTGGTTGGCACTGTAATAGATTACGCTTGATATAGGTTCTGATGCATAAAAAAAGTGATTTAATTGTAAACTAATTGTATTGTATCGATCAAGTCGCTATTACATTTCTTAATAATGTATCTTGATAACAGCAACTAATTACATCATAAATATACCAGAAACACACAACACAAATATACACACTTATACATTGCTTAATCTTTTATTTGTTCTAAGTCGTCATCAGAAAATCATTAATAAGTCATTCTAGTATTACGTTGATTTGAAAATGCCATGTTATTAACCATTATTTGCGCAGTCAAATCAATCTTTTCTGACCTCACGATGGTACGGTGGATCAGCATTGACCAGCTTTATTAGTTCAATCAAATAGATAAAATTAATTATAATTATTAGAAAAATAATAGTATAAATAATCATAAATTTGCATGATTTCATTTTATAAAATAACTTGCTCACCTATTTTGATTTAAAACTCTAGAAAGTATACTATAACAATATGTTAAATAACATGTTAATTGCATAGCGGTTGCTCGAAAAATAGTTTAAATTGCATAATTTGGCAACTTATTAGTATGTAAAATTCAGTGACATAAATATAGATATCGCGATGCATACGAACGGTTTAATGATGGTTTGTACCGATTTATATATCAAAATAAAGTTGTATTGAGGTCAATGCCAGTTTATAATATGGGTTTTAATTAAACACAATCAGTTGTGTGTGTTCTTAAAAAGCATGTTCACATGCATTATGTTATTGTTTTCCAGATTGACATAATGAAGTTTTGCATTTGTTTAATAAACGCATCACCTTCTAATAAAACAATTGGTTCATTTAATAACTTTATTTAGTTCAAGTATATTACATGATAGTCAGACACATATATTTATTCTTAAATTATAAAAGTAAATATTCATCACATGATAAATTAATCAACCATAAACTTATATATCACAACTGGATAAAATGTGATGTTCGGTATTTTACTTTTTTACATATAATAATTTGATTTATCCTTGCAATATACCACCTTTGACTTTGATGCAATTTAACACTTTTTTTAAATAAGATAAACATAAACGTTTTAGCATTTGATATAATTATAATATCAATTTTGATATTTCATGTATGGTAATTTGAAATAAGCATAGTTAAGAATATAACTAGCACAGCTTTTGATTCGCAATCGCTTTTTAAACAGAAATCGTTCTACTGTAAAAGAGGTGTTCAGTTAAAATTTCCACACTTTTATTTTTGTAATACAATAAATCCATACTACTTACAGGCTTCTAATTTTAACAGATCTTTGATGTGAGATCTTTGTTAGTGGCATTTAAATCCACAGAGTACTGGCCAACTGTGGAGAGCCTTATCAAGCATATCGTTGGTTGGATCGGTCCAGCGAGGGTCTGTATAGATGTCTTATGTAGCTCCCTTGTCAAGATATTACAACAACTATAATCCATGGGGCGGTATCAGGTGACTTGGGCCTCCACTCTTCCGGTGCAACATAATTTATATGGGCGTCATCGAGATACTGCATCGTCCATATTGACGTATGGTAAGATGCGCTGTCATGCTGCTTTTAGATTCTTCTGGAAACAATCGCGGTACAACTCTTCTCACAAAAAGGCCCAACTCGTTTTTAATATAGGTATCCACGTTCACATACACCTTCTTATCAATGAACACAAGGCTATTTTTCCCTCACTCTGGTCCAAACCATGATTCCAGGAGTAAGTACTTTTTGTTTCTTTTGCTTCACATTATGTCATGGTTTGAGACCCTGTCAAACGTGATAAACTCGCCTTTTTCCATAGCTCCAGCTTAGATAAACATTGCCACGTCAGTTGATATATATTTTGTCCAGTTTCCTGCGTTTAGTATCAGGTACAGCCACCATGATCTTTTCCGTCGTGTTTCACCCTTGGCCTGAGTAAGGTGATGAACATACGGTCTGTTCTTAGCCCCACATTTGATTGCATGATTGATAATATGATTTATAATTCTCAATCCTAATTTATTCACAATATCGTGCCTCGTGGCTGGGTTTGTGTTTAAAGCATAGTCGGGATCTTGTTGACCACATCGGGAGTATTCTCGGGATATCGTGTGTTAACCACGTGTTGTTTTCTTGTTCAAATTTGCAATTTTTATTTCGTTTCCGTGTTCGCTGATAACATAAGTAATAGTCATTCAAATGACGCCAGAATTATCTCTATTGGGTTGTCTCTGGATCTGCGAAACACCCGATCCAGATTTCAAAAGGCACACAATAGTACCCTCCCGGTTTTTATCAATTTGATGTCTTGGCATTGCTGAACATCAAAACGGCTTAGTTATCATACAAAAATAAGGGCCCACGCATATTATTGTAATATGGATTTTTGGTATCACACCTTTTTAGTCTACACAGCCCAGTAAAATTGTAAAAATAAAATAAACCAAACACTTCCTGTATATCTAATGAGTAGTTGTCATGATTGACCGGAAAACTGTTTAAGAGTTCAATGCACATTCGATGGAAGTCGAATGGTAAAATCTAATTATTAACCCAAACGGTCTTTAAACACGAAACACTGTTATAATGCTACGAATCAAGATCGATATGTACGTGAAAAACTAACACAGATTCAAGGACAACGATTAGATCAAATATCAAATGTTTATTGCATACAGGCATGATTTTAACGTTCTATATACTGCATTTTATATATTGAGATTTATCACATATCACTTATGTATTGCTTTCAGACATGATACTTACGTTCTATATCCTGAATCTGATATACTGATCGCAGTATTGGTTTTCAGAACATAAATGGATAACAATTTGTCATAATTTAAATTACAAAGATGCATATATTTTTTCAGTCACTTTTGATTAAATTACAATCATATTAATGCAATAATAAACCTCAAATTGCAAATTCCATATTGGGAAGAAACTTGGCAATAATCTTGCTCTGTTACAACGGACTTCTGCTGAGTTCTTGCATTTTTTTTCACTAATATTTTTTGAAAAATTAAAAACCTTTTCTTTTTATCTAGCACTCATATTCTTGACACATAAAATAAGATCGAACATGCATAAAAATACTTCTAATTAGGATTCAAACTATAGTTAGTATTCATAAGGTATTAGTCAAATATTGGAAACGCATTTTTCAAGGATAAATACTAATAGATTGTTAAAGGTTATGCATTATAATTTTGCCAAGGTGAACACATATTTATAAATAAAAATGGCAGAAAGAAATTAACAACAAACAAACCGACGCATTATTGTTGATAAAAACATAGAGAACAAAAAAAAACAAAAGCTATTTAAACGTTTTGCAATCTTGAACCCCCTTTTAAAAATGACACAATAATGCGTTTGCCGCTTGTTTTTTTTTCTTTTTTCAGAGAATTTTAAACGGCAAAGCACGATTATACATATAATGGTGTACATATTAACATTGCTCCAATAAAACTGCTTTGTTAAAATTATCCGTCGAATGAGTTTCACATATAATGCTAAATGAGCTATATCCTAAATGGAAACACACAGGCACAGTCCCACATTAATAGAACAAATCCATTGCAAGCAGGTAAAAACTTACGTTCCAACCGTTTACTTCCGTGATCCTATTCTAATTATTGATATATCTGCAATCATGTGATTGTTAGTGATTATTATATAATTGAAACTGTCATGCTATAGTAATTTTCAATTTAGATTGCTGATGCATTTTTATAGACTCGGCTATATAAAATAGTGCATCGCAATTCGGTTTTACAATAGCGATTTGCAGACCACCAATTTCATAAAGTAAGTAGATACTTGTATAAGTAAGTATTAGTAGGTATTTGGTATATTAATATCGATAAACATATTCAATAATATGATGATTACGTGCCTTTTGAGTTTTACATCTTCTACATGTAGATAAATGTAATGAAGTGTGAGTCATTTAGATTTTCATTGTACAATCATCATTTATCACATGTTTGACTAGTCCACGGCACGTGAGTTAAATTTAAAATGCTAATTTTAATCTTTATTTTATTTACTTTTGATTTTAAGTGTATCGTAATAATATAAACCTGTACATTTTATGTATTTAAGATAAACCTGGTTTAATCTTCACTTTTGTTTTTCATGTATGGTTTTTCTAAAATATAATTATAAAACAAGTATATTTTATGAAACAATTTATTTAAGTATATTTAAATATATTGAATCCACCAGCATTGATGTGAATGTAATTTACTTCCTTACAAACGCAAATGTTAGCGTTTTAGGTAAATGATTAAGCATATTAACGATGCGTGTTTTGCAATTTAAATTAGGTTTTATTAACCTTGTTTGTGTTTATGCGTCATATATGCTTGATATTACATCATATTAAACCACAAATGCATCGTTCGATTCTACTTTAAATCAACATCCAGTGTTAATGTTGCGGTTAGCTTGGTCTTAATATGAGGAAGGGACACTTTTTGTGGTTCTAATGACAGGCACGTTAATTATTTAACTACGGATGTTTATGATAAATGTTTTATCTGTTGATGTTTTATCTGGGTATGGTTTAAAAATCATACATATTTTATTAAAGAAATACTTAAGCTTAAACATGTATAACATCAAATACACTAATTTATTGTGTGTACAAGAAAACAATATAGGCAACTTCCTAGCCGAATTCCTTCAAGTCTAAAGAGTATAAACGGTACAAACTATTCTAAAAAATAAATGATATGATTTTTTCAGAGTTAAATTTGTTATCTCGAGCAATTAAGAAACGTCTCAACATTTAACAATGACCCAGTCATTGTTGAATCTATGCATAGCCCTTGTGCTCATCGGATATGCTAGTCTCTTGCCAATACAAAGTGACGAAAGGAAATTGTCGGAGGTATATATTCCTTTCTTAATGATAGCTTATATAATCAACAAAAACGTTGTTTGAACCAAATATGACCCTGTTTGTCGGTGCTTTTTGTTTCTTTTACAATAATTGTTTGATGCATTAATGACAGAACATGTTTCGTTAATTGAAACAACTTGTAAAATATCATTTGTATCCATTTGTATCATTTTAATCTGTAATTTCTTTTATTTTGGTTCAACATCACATGATTTGTGAAAATAACATTCTGTAACAAAAAATTAACAATAGAAATAAAATCAAAATTATGTTTACAGAATTATCTGAGAAAGTTTGGTTATTATGATGAACCAATCGACAAATTGTCTAAAGCTGATCCTGGGAAAGCTTTCACTGAGGCAATCAAACAGTTTCAATTGAATTTCGCGTCATTCGGTCTTAAACCAACGGGAATATTAGATAAAGCTACTAGACAGTTAATGAATACAGAACGGTGCGGAGTTTCAGATGTCACAAGCAATACATTCAAACAGAGGAATGGAAAAACATTTCATGGTAACATCTTTAGTATATTTTTTATATAAATAAATCCAATTTTTCTTTCAACATAGGGTTGTTATTCTTAATGATACTTATAATTGATAAATGAGGAATGAAAACACACTATGGTAACATATTACATTTAAATAAGTAAAATGAAGCATAAAAATAGTTTTTTTAGGCAAAATGTGTTTTTACAAAGCTTGTTATGATTTATCTAAGTTGAACTTAGCATTTTTTTAAACATAAAAAAATATATTGATATTGATAATAAATGCACGAAATATGTAACATTAAACTGTAATATCAAAGCAGCAAAATAATTGTTTTATTCTGACTTATGTTTCTAGGACAGAAATGGTCAAATAACAATATCACATATAGCATCATGAACTACACGTCGAACCTACCGCGTAATATCGTTGAAACCAGAACTCAAGAGGCTTTCGATATGTGGGCTAGTAAGACACCATTT
>LQRL01091692.1:13264-23638 GCA_001703475.1 Hydroides elegans | reverse complement strand
CTCCCCATAGTTTCATGTCGATCCGTCTCCAATTTTCTTCAATGATGGAACCAGCTTTAGATGAATTAAGCTAGAGCTCTTCTTTACATAACAGCCAAATTTTGAAGCTGTGCTTGTCAGGGTTTCATGTCGATCGAGCACAAATATTCAAAATGAATTGGTGTGATGAAAACGTTGTGAGAATGACGTTGTGATAGAGACATTGTGAGAAAGTCGTTATAAAGAAAGACGTTGTGGGAAAGAATTGATAAATTCGTTGTGAGAAAGACGTTGTAAGACAGACGTTTTAAGAAAGATGTTGTAAGAAAGACGTTGTGGGAGAGACATTGCGAGAAAGTCGTTGTGAGAATAATGTTGCAAGAAATACGTTGTGAGAAAGACGTTGTGATATAGGCGTAATGAAAAAGACGTTGTGGGAAAGTCGTTTTGAGAAAGACTTTGTGAGAGGACGTTGCATGAAAGACATTGCGAGGAAGTCGTTTTTTGAAAGATGTTGTGAGAAAAAAAGTTGTGGCAAAGACGTTGAGAGAAATTCGATGTGAGAAAGACGTTGTAAGAAATACGTTGTGAGAAAGACGTTGTAAAGAGACGTTGTGAAAAAGACGCTGTTTTAAGACGTTGTGAGAAAGTCGTTTTGAGAAAGACGTTGTTATAAAGACATTGTGACAAAATCGTTGTGAGAAAGACGTTGTAGGAAAAGCATTGTTGGAAAGTCGTTATGGGGAAAAGAAGACGTTGTGGGAAAGACATCGTGAGAAAGACGTTTTGAGATAGACGTTGAGGAAGTAGTTTTGAAGAAAAACGTTTTGTGAAATAGTGCGAGAAAGCCGTGGTGAGATAGACGTTGTAGGAAAGACGTTGTAAGAAGGACAAACAAATACCACCTTCTATTTTAAAGTTGCTTATAGTATTGATAAATAATATATATTGCATAGGCTTGGGGCTTTGCATCTTTGGTGCCCATGTTTATCCCATGCTGACCATGCCTAATCAAATAACTATTGACAGTTCACGGGGGATCGAAGGCCTTTAGCCTCTAGTTCAGAATTTTATAAAACTTCATATTTATAAAATATAGGATTACGTCTCACTGAGTCTCGTTCTGTCAGATATTGTTTATAAATGAGTATTCGTTTTGAGTACGATTTCGTTTTATGATATGCATAATTCAGTTTATCTTTGCTGCATTTATTTTGTGTTACCAAAACTAATTGAATGAATAAAATCACAAAAATAAGAAACGGTTGTTTTATTTATTTTATTTGCACATCTGTGGAATCAGGTGCATATTTACGTTTTGACTTTTAACACGCAAAAACACTAAATAAACATTTATACAATCACAGACATAAGTATCACTTGAAATAAAACAATATGAAGGCTTATAATGAATTAATGATTTTAACCGAATAAAACATGCCTCAATTGTATGTTTATTGTTCATGTCAAAATAAATATGGATATATTAAGATGATCTTCTTTGTTTGCCGTTTCTTTAAATAAAGCCCTGGCTCAAAGATTAACTTAACCATAAGCTTAGATATGTTTAACTCGATATTTTTTAGATTTGTATTATCACTATTTTAATAAAAGCAATATGAATATAGTTCTTATGTAATAAATATACTATGAAAAATAGTTAAAAAATAGCTCTATTTAAAATAGCTCTATTAAAAAATAGCTCTATTTACAAATCTTCCAAATTGCATATTCAACTCCCAATTGCAAAAATATACGTGATATTTACCTAATCCTGACACCTAAGTTTTGATTTCAAATTGATTTAAAACGTCAAATATTCTTGTATATGTAAATTTGGGAGAAAATTCTAGCAGCAAAAGTTCGATAGGGGGCGCCGTGGCCATTTTAATAGGTCTGCAGGTTGATGCTCTTGCGCATGCCCATGCACTCGGTCTCGTCGATGAAGAGCGAGTTGGCCTTGACCGCAATGTCGTCTTGGAGGTCGAGCTGGCGACGAATCAGGCCCTGGAATGGCAAAAAAAGTAGTTTAAGGCAAGAGTTTTTGAAAATTTTGAAAGATGAAATGAGGACAAATGTGGCAAGGAAAATACGCATACAACGAAGGTATTTTGAAGTAAAACATGGGATGTTTTATAACATCTGAATAGATATGTAATTCTATGCACAGGAAACATCTTAATTTGGGGTTATCTCTTAGCATAAGCGAGATCTGGTGCGAGAGATACAACCCTTATCTCCTCTATAGCCAATATAGAACTTGAGAACAACAAACTATAGCAGCTTTTGTGTGAGAAAATGAGTACACCATTGACGCATGTACTACGTACACTTATCTTGATGAAATCCCTCCAATTTGCTCCTAGAATATGCTAATCAAAATACATTTAGCATACATACCTTGAGTGAGTCCTGTGACTGGGCGAGGCGAGCCTGGAGACCGGCGACCGACTGCTCGATGGTGGAGACCTCTTCCACCAGGCGGTACTGCACGGGGTCACGGCACAGCTCTACGTTCGGCCTGCATGGCAAAGAAATAAATCATTACAGATGTGAAATAAATCTCGTTTCAAGTCCATTTAAGCGTTGGTGTTTAATACTTTAAGAGATCTTTTTATAGTATTTTTCAACAAACTTATGTTGCTTAATGACGACCTTCCATTATAAATTTGTTTGAAATTAACCTTATGACCTTTGAAAATGGCTAAAGTGTTATTGAATATATCATACCTACTTCCCATGGACCACTAAGCTCATCACTGCTAACCTGTAGAATTATTTGTGGAAACTCTGAAAGAACTCCTCCCTTATCAATATACAATTAAAACCTAATTCTCTCCCAGCTAACTTACCTGTATGATCTGTTTTCAAGACGGGTCTGCGATAGTTTCATGGGCGCCTCCTTGTCGGCAATGGCGTTCTGCAGCCGCGTGATGTTGTCCTCGATCTCAGTGATCTGCTGCACAACCTGTGAAAATACAAATAAATTGCAATTGAACTCCATGTAATATGGTATGCAATGTAAATATATGTAATGAGTACATGGCAAGGAATAAAATACGACTAAACAGTCCCGTTATTGTTATGTTGTCCTTGATCTAAGTGATCTGCTGCACGACCTGGCAAAGAAAACACAAATAAATTATTTATCAATACATGAATCATGGTACCACATGAAGTTTCAAAACCATTACCAAGCTAAGAATTTAGATAATAGTGTTTATTTTACAAGCCGACGAACTCGACTCCTATCTCAACGGGCTTCTATACAAATATCTTACATAACTATTGAGAAATTGTTTTTGGAATATTTACCGCGGCTGTACCTTAAGATATGTGTTCCAATTTCCCCTCTTCACCTTGATTTTGTTGTATTTATAACGCGCATATAAACTTAACCCATAGTTCAAAAGCTTGTTTGCATCCCTCAACCCCTACCGGTAAGTTCCTTGGAGATACTACAGTTTTTCATATACCATGAGCTAAGTTTGAAGCCACCGCATGGCAGAGCAGTTTGATCCGCACTCCTCCCATTCCTACCTTGGAGAGATGGTCCTGCAGTTTCTCCTTCGCGTCACGTGTCTCAGCAATGCGCTTAGTCAGAGCGATGTCCGTCGTCTCCTTCTGTTTCATCATGTCGTTAGCGGTCGACTGGAGGATGCCGTCGATGATGGATCGAAGCGAGACGCTGTTTTGACGCTGCTTCTCGGCGTCCAGGATGTTGACGTTGGAGAAGTCCTCCCATTGGTCGGGCGTCGACGAACTGATACATAGATGTATAAGAATTATTGCTTCGTATCCTCAAATAAGGATAAATAAATAAGAATAAATAAATCTCTTTCAAATACAGGTAGACTTGAATCGTAATTCAGGCTATAACATATATAACCGTAAGATAGGAAAAGGAATATCTAATCCGAACCATTAAGACTGAAGTTTTAGCCTCAGTTAAGGCATGAATTAAGGTAAGGATATATTTTGAAATGGAGAAACGTTAAGTGGATTCGCTAATTATGAGACAAGTCACAAACTATAATTTAGCTTTCGTTTACAAACCATTTCCGATCAACCTTTTATCAATGGATCTCTTAATCTGCAAAACATAACCATACCAGCTTTTTTAAACATCCCATATTTTAAATCCTTTGACTCACTTAGCGTCGATCTTGGCGACTCCGTTCTTGAAGTGGATGCTGCCCGAGTTGTTTCGTAGTTCTGCGTTGTGCTCGTCGATGGCAAGGGCACCTGCTTTGTCCTTCAAGTCCTTCTCCAGGTTGTATTTCGCTTTGCGGTTCAACCTGGTGGTCAGACAATATATGAATGAAACCCTTGGAATAGGATGCCTCGGTGGACAAGAAATACCCCTAAACCGGGTGGTTTTCCATTTTTTGCTTTTTATTTTACATGTATTTATAATTAATATAATGATTTGTGAACCACCGGAGGACTTTATGACTTATGTTCGGTTCCGTTTCAATAGGTTAGCTGATATAAAACTCTTACGGGTCGCATGACATTGAGAATAAATTTTCATAAAAATAGCAAATTTTTACTAGGAGTGATCGGCTAAAATAAAATGTCTATGTACCTGATTTGTTCATCTGCTTGTTCTTTCGTTCGTGTGAGTAAAGCGAGGGCACCCTGGATCGTTTCAACTTCTTTCGTCAGCTCTTTCTCTGGGTCGTCGTGCACTAAATCAATGCTCGTTCTTCTTTGTCTATTTGAATAAAGATAAATAAATCGCTTTGAATGATATTTCTTGTCCTTGGAGGTAAGCTCAAACTTCCTAGTCTCACAAATGAAGAGCACTTCACGAGCTGTTCCCCCAAAAAGGTGTTCCCCACCAATTTCCAGCTGGCTTGGAAATTTTGAGAAAATTCATTCTAGCTTGGAGATTTGAGCAGTTTGAGGAACACCTTTTTCGATAATTTCTTAATTCTAACAATAATTAGCAAGAATAATTATTTCGAAATTGATAAAACTTGCTTGCAATTGTCTAATAAACTGTCATTTGCAAGATATGATAGTTAGATTGGTTATATTCAACATTTCAATTTTCGCAAAAGGTGTTCCTTTTCTGTTCCAAGCTGGCTAGAAAAGGAGAAACAGCTCAGCTGGCTTGGAAAAAAGGAACACCTTTTTGCAAATTTTAAATGCTCAAAAACCATTATGTTCTTCGTAATTGTAGTGTTATTTAAAGTTGTTTTGACAAGTTTTTGAAAAATATGTCGTGGGATGCCCTTCACAAATTTCTTGCAGACTATGGTAAATTTGTAATGGCATAATGTGTTTATTTCAGGCTTTAGAAAAATATGGTAGTATTACTATTATCTTGCTTAAATGATACGACTTTTAATTGTGAAATAAGAAATATCTTGGTTAGGTTTTTTTTTCAAAGTACTACATCATAAATTTTAGATCACTAGAAATAGGGAACTCTTAAATCAACATTTATTTACCTGTTAAATAAACACTGTTGGGCTATGTGTAAGGGTTCTTTGCATGCTTCAATGGCCTTTTCTATCCGGGTCCTGAACGCCAACAGATTGTCTGTTTCCACTTTGATAGCATCTAATTTGTCATCAACCTCCTTCTCCCAATATTTGATATCGTTGATTCTTTGATCTAAAACAAAGATTGAAAGATTAGTTTAGTATTTTAGGTGATATATTTATATATACAAAATTCAACGAAAAGCTAAAACAACTCATGTGCTTTATATATACCGCAATTTATCGAATGAATGTCGACAAAAAGTTATATTTTCACATATTTAAACACCTCCAATCACCAACAAATCTCCGCAGCAATCGTAGCAAATAATGCACAACCTTAATGCCTATCTTGTATTTCTTTCTATTGCATCTAGTCAATCTAGTTACAATTTATCATTTTTAGTCTGACCGATATCAAAGGTGAATCTCATACCTAATTTCTTGTTGACGTCCCTTTGTGTTTTGAATGTGGTTGCGTTGGTTTCATCTTCTAGCCGCTTCGACTCAGCAATGAGTCTCTCTGCCGCTGCCCGCTCAGCCTCAGCATTAGCGTATTTGTCTTGGTTCGAGATCGTCCATTCTGGATGTGTGAATTTAGGAGGCGCCGTCACCAACTTTGCCATCTTGTTGCTTTAAATAAATGCGTTGTCGAATGTATTTATTATAACCAAACTTATTACGAATTGATAAAATATATATATATACAGCTAGCAAATTACTATGCTAAAAATCAAGAAATTCGCGATCAGGAGATTTCTATTTTTTTCGTTTAGATTAATTGAATCAATAATTATATGTATATTGTAAATATATACGGTTTGCTGATAAATAACAAACGTATGATCGTCTTATGAAGTAAGAAACAAATCAAAACAAACTGATCACTACCATTGAATGTTATCGGATTAACGACTAGGATCAGTGAGTTAACTAATCCTATTTTTAATTATTGGATCAGATTATGATTATCATTGCATACCCTAATTCAAATTAATATATTTCGTTTCTGATATATCAATTTTTCAAAAATCATGTATCCAAATATTTTGTTTTGTTTCGGACAGTTTTAACTTTATTTTTCGAAATTCTGAATCTCATTCAATCGAGTGGTGAGAAATGTATTTTGATGATTCTTTAAAAGCAATACACAAAATCGATTTTTTCTTGTGATTGGGGCGTGTCAAAATCCCTCTTCTTCATATGGTATAAAACTTCATTCTGTATCATGGTGTAAAACTATCATCGATCTTAGACAATAGTGCTGAACCATCATCAGTACGGTGTACCTTCCTATTATCTCAATATACCAATATCATAGTACTCGTACTTGTATAGTTAATACATCCTACTATATTATGTTTTAATACTTTCTGAAAAAAGTATCTTATTAAAAAAAAAACATAGACAATGGTCTGGATAACTTAAATAATTTCATATGAAAGACCCCAAGTTGCCCAACCCGACTTCTACCAAACTTAGTTATAATTATTTATTTATTCATTATTTCAGAAAATTCATCATTTACATGTTTATTGTGAAATAAATAGTAGCAACTGTGATGTACACATCCAATTATTGAATTTGCTAAGGATGGCCCATGAAAGCCTTGTGGCTTATTTCCAATGGGGTCCTCGTACAAAGCCAGTAACTTGAGTCGCGATGAGTTACTTAAGACATACATTTAAAATGTTATGACTAGAAAACGTACTTTATAAGCTATAATTTCTAAAAAAAAAAACACACTTTTCTCTTTTTTAAGAGAGCGAAATTCTCACTAAACTGATCACTACCATTGAATGTTATCGGATTAACGACTAGGATCAGTGAGTTAACTAATCCTATTTTTAATTATTGGATCAGATTATGATTACCATAGCATACCCTAATTCAGATTAGTATATTTTGTTTCTGATACATGTATATCAATTTTTCAAAAATCATGTATCCAAATATTTTGTTTTGTTTCGGACAGTTTCAACTTTATTTTTCGAAATTCTGAATCTCATTCAATCGAGTGGTGAGAAATGTATTTTGATGATTCTTTAAAAGCAATACACAAAAGCGATTTTTTCTTGTGATTGGGCCGTGTCAAAATCCCTCTTCTTCATATGGTATAAAACTTCATTCTGTATCATGGTATAAAACTATCATCGATCTTAGACAATAGTGCTGAACCATCATCAGTACGGTGTACCTTCCTATTATCTCAATATACCAATATCATAGTACTCGTACTTGTATAGTTAATACATCCTACTATATTATGTTTTAATACTTTCTGAACAAGACTGTCCAAGGACAGTGTGCCACATCTTGCACTGCCTGTCCATACTCTTATTGTTGGACGTCAGGAATTCCGATTATTCTAGATCAAAATGTATCTGAAAAAAATATAGGCATAACCTTTTTTTATAGAATCTTGTTTAGAAAATATTTTAATAAAAACTTATCACAATTGAAGATAACAAAGGAATTCCTTTTATATTTATACATAATTACACAAAAACTGCAGTGTAGGTTAAATTTTCATTACACCACAACAAAAGGTTATCGTAATTGAAAGTTATAATCGTCCACATGAATACATTAGTTTTAGCATATATATATTTTAAGATATCCGTTAGAAACCGATAGGAAATTTTTGCAGTTTAATTTGCATCTTACTTGTCCTTACTCGTATGGTTGGACATCAACAGTTCTTGTCTAAAACCAAAGATTTATATTGATTTTTAGTGGAGAAATATGCCTGATATTTCATAAGGCAGCACATTTAACAGTTACAGACGATTTACACTAAAAAACATAACTCAACAGGTGACAGCTCTAGACATACAATGATAGAAGGCAGTGCAAGACAGTCATCACGAAAATGTTATTTTAGTATTTAACTAGTGCTCTAGAGAGCAGCCAGTTAAGTTTTTTACCGCTCATTTGCATGCGTGCTTATAGCTTGTTTATAATTGTCAAAAAATACGTTTTTGCTTATATATGTGCTTACGTAAGCTCAATCGCTACAAAAAGCACACCCTGAAGAATGGACTATATAAGGATTTAAATTATACCAGTTCGAAAAGAATCGGTCAAGAACTGAAAGAGGAGAAGGGAAAAATGTTAACAACTTAACCAACTCAACAACGACAAAGTGACTGCACAAGCCTCGGGTTGCTTCGCAAGCCGTGGCTAAAAAAAGTATCTTATTCAAAAAAAAAACATAGACAATGGTCTGGATAACTTAAATAATTTCATATGAAAGACCCCAAGTTGCCCAACCCGACTTCTACCAAACTTAGTTATAATTATTTATTTATTCATTATTTCAGAAAATTCATCATTTACATGTTTATTGTGAAATAAATAGTAGCAACTGTGATGTACACATCCAATTATTGAATTTGCTAAGGATGGCCCATGAAAGCCTTGTGGCTTATTTCCAATGGGGTCCTCGTTCAAAGCCAGTAACTTGAGTCGCGATGAGTTACTTAAGACATACATTTAAAATGTTATGACTAGAAAACGTACTTTATAAGCTATAATTTCTTTAAAAAACACACTTTTCTCTTTTTTAAGAGAGCGAAACTCTAAAAATGGTTTAACCTTATGTTTTAAACAATTGTAATTAGACTTTTCCTTGATATGAACAGGCAAAGCGATCCAATCATGGGTAGCTGAGACATGAAACGAAGTTTTATTGATGCCTTTGACAGGTTAAACATAATAATTAAGGTTACTGTTGCTTCTAGTATTATGCCCATGTACGTTGCTGACTTGTTCAAAGTATTGCCTGAGATATTTAGGACCTGTACCACTTTTAACTTTAACTTGAGCTACATACATAAAATTCATATTTCATATCAATAAAAATGGGGTGACATGTTTATTAAAAAACTATTTTCAATAAAACCAGTATGACAATTTGAGTACCAAGTTAATTGTCGCCCATCAATGATAGGTACTTTGTTGACATTATGATTGGCGACATTGCCTAAACTGACACGAGCGTACACATCTCTCACTTAAGCACCATTCGTATGTCCTCACACAGACAAGATATCCCAGGTGAACACACAAACAATATACGCAGTTCATATAGACTTAAGTGTGATACGTATGCAAGCATTAGAGTCGCATATACACATATTTTTATGCTGCAAAAATGTGTGTCCATGTGAGGCTTCAAAGTTGAAATGAGACTGTGAGTTTGACATTTTGACCATTATGTCCCTTAAACTAATCAGAACCTCTACAGTGAAACACATCTTATAACTTATTAACTTTATAAAACGACTGTTATCTATACGTTACCTTTTTCAAAACACAAATAACATTAAATCCAAAATGAAAGAAAAATAAATTTTGACGCTTCCTTCGTAACTGTTGTTAAGGAATAGTGTTCTGTTAAACGATCCGTGATTGGCTGTAAACAAAATAAATGTGAAGTAATTTCGGACAGATTTCAATAGTGATCAAAGTAAATACCCGATGAAGTACAATATATTACATATATATGCAGCAGTTTGATTTATAAACCTGATATAAATCAATTCCAATTATAATGAGCTTAGACAATAAGTTGTATTGTTCATGTCAATAAAATCAGAAAATATATTCACATCGCTGCTTCGTATATAGGGTATTTAACAAGAAACATTGGAATCTTTGATCTTGACGAACATATTTCCTTGAGAAGATAAGTTTCCCTTGTACAATGTCCCTTTTAAAACAAATGTAACACTATTTAAGATATACGCACAGAAAAGCTAGAACATGTACGTAACGAAAACTGGATGCTTCAAATAGTGGGCATTTATACCGTGTATTCTTTTGTAAGCAATCAGTACCCGGAGACAGATACGGTTGCAGAAACCATCCCAAAAGATTATTGCCTCCGTACTATGTCATT